>JBBPBX010015841.1:10685-33691 GCA_038048925.1 Garcialebias charrua
TATGAAGACAGCAGGACAGTGGTGAGATGTGCTGTAGGAGTGACAGATAGCTTCAAGGTGGAGGTGGGATTGCATCAAGGATCGGCTCTGAGCCCCTTCTTGTTTGCTCTGGTGAAACTTGGAGAGGTGGAGGTATGCACTTGAAAGAAGAGGAATGAAAGTCAGCCATAGTAAGACAGAGTACATGTGTGTGAATGAGAGGGAGGCCAGTGGAACAGTGAGGCTACAAGGATCAGAGGTCACAAAGGTGCAGGACTTCAAGTACTTGGGGTCCACTATCCAGGAAAATGGGGAACGTGGGAAAGAAGTGAAAAAGAGAGTCCAGGCAGGATGGAGTGGATGAAGAAAAGTTTCAGGAGTGATTTGTGACAAAAAGGTGTCAGCAAAGGTCAAAGAAAAAGTTTACAAGACAGTGGTGAGACCAGCTATGTTGTATGGTCTGGAGACAGTGGCATTGAAAAAAGATAGGAGAAAGAACTGGAAGTGACAGAAATGAAGATGCTGAGGTTCTCCTTAGGAGTGACATGACAAGGATGGATAAGATCAGGAATGAGATCATCAGAGGTACAGCACATGTTGAACAACTGGGAGATAAAGTTAGAGAGGCCAGACTGAGATGGTTTGGACATGTCCACAGGAGGACAGTGGTTATTTTGGTAGAAGGATGTTAGAAATGCAGCTGCCAGGAAAAAGACAAAGAGGAAGGCCAAAGAGGAGATATATGGATGCAGTTGGAGAGGACATGAAGGTACGGTTGTTGGAGTGAGAACAGAAGATGCAGAGGACAGAGTGAGGTGGAGGAGGATGACTCGCTGTGGCGACCCCTGAAGAGGGAGCTGAAAGAAGAAGAAGATTAAGTTTAATTCCAGTCCCTTCCAAGTATCCTCAAGTAATACCCTCAGTTATCTTTTCTCTAATTTGGTGTTGAAAATGCAAATGACTCCAAAATCCCTTTTGTTAATAATAATAATAATAATGAATTCAATTTATAACGCACTTTTCATTAATGAAAATCTCAAAGTGCTATTGAAGAAGAGGTTCAATAAAAGGTTTTGTTTTACAACTCTCTGTTTACTTTGAGTTTGCAAACACAACAAAATATAATTAAAATTATAGATGGCATTTATTTTTGGTGCTAAATTTCATAGTGAATGATAGAAAATTTAATTTAGTAGATTAAATAAACAAGGCACAAATGCTTTTGAACAGGGCCATTAGGGGAAGAGACATAAGATAAGAGATAAAACTTTATTGATCCCACAGGAAATTGTTGTGCCAGAGTTTCAGTGCAAAGGAACACACACAAGATATAAAAAAATAACAGAACACCATCTGGGTTTCCCTCCTTGACCTGCTGCCTCCATGACGCCATGGATAAACAACAGAAACTGGATGGATTTTAATATTGCAACAAAATAAATATCAACTTTCAATCTCTGTGTCAGATCTCGTAAACAAACTGAAACGTTTTCCACACTGGCAGTGCTAAGGCTGCCTGTGACTTCTAATAAATTCAGGTGAGGCTCAGTCTGCAGGTGAAGTTTTTTAAATTCAATTCAGTTTATTTACATAGCGCCAAGTCACAACAGAAGTCATCTCGGGGTACTGAACAGAAACATTCACATACATTAAAAGTAAGTTAATAATGTTATTTATCTAAGGACCCAGCAGGTGGCTTTGAATTAATATATATAAATGATGTTTGGTTCTTATTGTTCTGCTGTTTGTTCTCACAGGTAATGTGCGAATCTCTGACCTCGGTCTTGCCATGGAGCTGGCCGACGATCAGTTCAAAATCAAGGGCTATGCTGGAACTCCAGGTAGGTACAGTGAAAAGATAAATAATAATAATAATAATAACGAATTTACCTCCTAAATCAATACACCCATACTTCCCCTTTAGAACACAGTACAGAAATTAAAACAAATATATTTTAAAAATTCAACTTAAATCATTAGGTTACAATTAAGAAGATATACCAAAAATAGAAGAGGTAAAGACAGAAGATTGTACAGTAGTTTGATGTGTGGTAATCAGGAGTGACCTTTTTCCAGTAACAATGTTTTGTCCGGTCTGCATCTGAGACAGTAGAGGCAGGACACAGATATAACAATATGATATATAAAGGGTGACAAAAGGTCTCTGAGGAATAATAAAAAAAACAACAACATTGAACTCCTCCACCTAACGCAAAGACTCCACCCCAACCCAATGGGGGCGTTCCACTCGTTTCCGGTCGAGAACCATGGCCTCAGACTTTGAGGAACTGACTCTCATTCCAGTTGTTTCACACTCGGCTGTGTGCACGCTGAAAGTCATGGCCCTGTAATGATATAGGCGGAGATCAGTTTTACTGATTTACCTATATACTAGATGGAAAATTGAGCAGGGTTTAGACTGACACAAATTATCATCAATATTCACGGGTTCTCACTTTTTCAGAGTAATACCTATACTTCTGTGACTTGGTGATGAGATGTACTTGACAGAAACGTTATTTACGTTGGTATAGCAGAACTGAACCATTTAATAACAGAATCATAAAATTACATCACAACATATTTACATGGATTGATCAATTAGAATTTCCTATAACTAACTTCAGCACAGATTCAAATTAGGATCAAAAGACAAGTTAAGGGTCTTATATTAACTTATACCGCAGGTAATAATAATAATAATAATAATGAATCCAATTTATAACGCACTTTTCATTAATGAAAATCTCAAAGTGCTACAAGGAGCAACAGAATTAAATGACAATAAAACAAATAATAAAACAATTAAAATCAATAACAATATCAGCTAAGATCAAAAGTAGAATCATGAGGAGGTAGAGTATGCTTGGTCGAAAAGAAAGGTCTTCAAGCCGCTCTTAAAGTCAACCACAGACTGTGGGGCTCTTAGACAGTCAGGAAGAGAGTTCCACAGGCGGGGGGCAGCCACACTGAAAGCCCGGTCTCCCATGGTCCTTAATTTGGTTCTCGGAATGTGAAGGAGATTGCTGTTCTGTGACCGCAGCGAACGGGTGGATGAGTATGGAATAAGAATATCCTTCAGATAATCTGGTGAAGTTCCGTGTAAGCATTGATGTGTAATGAGAGCAGTTTTGTACTGAATTCTGTAGGCGACAGGAAGCCAATGAAGGTTATGGAGAATGGGCGTAATATGTTCAAATTTACGAACTCTCAACAAGATCCTTGCTGCACTGTTTTGAATATATTGAAGTTTCTGAAGGTTTTTGCCAGGGATTCCAATAAACAGGGAGTTGCAGTAGTCGAGCCTGGAGGAGACAAAAGCATGGACGAGCTTCTCAGCATCGGAAAAAGTTAGGGATGGGCGAAGTCTGGAGATGTTTCGAAGATGGAAGAAGCAAGTTTTAAACAGATGCTTAATGTGATTTTCAAATGTAAGATTGGAGTCCATTTTTATTCCAAGATTAGTAACAGAGGTGGAGAGGGGGATGTCTTGTCCAGAAAAGGAAAGTGTTGTTATAGGAGATGTTTGTACCTGGTGAGGGGTGCCAATCAGTATGGCCTCAGTCTTGGAGCAGTTTAATTGAAGAAAGTTCTGATTCATCCATGCCCTAATTGCCTCCAGGCAGGCAGAGAGGGCAGTGAGTGAAGATGGAGATGACAAGGTGGAAGATGAGGATGCTCCAGTCCTGATGTAAAGCTGTGTATCGTCGGCATAACAGTGAAAAGAAATGTTGAACTGATTAATAATTTGACCTAAAGGCAGCATGTAAAGGGAAAACAGCAGGGGCCCCAGAACCGACCCCTGAGGGACACCACAGGAGACACAAACTGTCTGGGACGTGGCGTTGCCAAGACTAACACATTCCAGCCTATTGGAGAGGAAAGATTTGAACCAGTCCAGGACTGTGTCGCAGAGACCGACCTCCACATGAAGACGGTGGAGGAGGATACTATGGTCCACAGTGTCGAAGGCTGCAGTGAGGTCAAGGAGGACAAGGATGGAGGGAGAGCCAGTGTCAGCAGCCAAGAGGACATCATTGGTAACCCTCAGCAATGCAGTCTCTGTACTGTGAGCTGCCCTGAATCCAGACTGGAACTTCTCATACAGGGAGTGTTGTTGTAGGTGGTCCTGCAGCTGAGCAGCAACAGCTTTTTCCAGCACTTTAGACAGAAAAGGGAGGTGTGAAATTGGGCGGTAATTAGAAAAAATGTCGGGATCCAAATTAGATTTTTTCAGAAGAGGCCTAATGGACCTTACCAAGCTCCGCCCACAGGGCCGCGTTTCATTGGCTAATACCCATAACACGTCACAGCGCAGCTTCCACGTGCGTGCCGGTCTCACAAAACAAACGCTACGGTAGCGTTTGTGAGACCGGCACCACATGCTACTTACATTGCTAGCTAGCATACGTGCAGAATTTTTCTGCGTCAGGGCTGGAAAAATGCTCCTCCACCGTCAGTGGGGTATCTGTACAGGAGATGTCAGGTACCCTGACCGTATTTGTGGAAGTAAAATTCACCGTTTCCCTATATGTGAAACTGAATGCCTTGCTTGGATCAAAGCTTGTGCACGACCACAAAACTGAACAATTATTTCTTTCACCAGCAGAGAAGGGTTGACCTGCTTTTGAAACCTGCTAGTTAACAACACGCGGTCACGATGAGAGAAAGCCACAGTTCACTGAACGTCCTGGAAGTTGGGAAGAAACAGCTCTGCTAACGCCACATGAGCTAGCTAACACAACGAGCTCTACTGTCGATTTCACCTAAAACTGCACAAAATCGTGACACGAAGGCTGGATTTTAACTAACACACCGGACGGCTGAGCTCGTTAGCCCTCACAAAAGTCGCTGTCGGCGTGTTTAGCAGCTAAAGCAGCAACGGCTAACCAACCACTTAAGAATGAATGGAGATTACAGTTAGCATTAGCTTTGCGACCAAGGCACACAAACTTTTGCATACAATAGAAATCGCTGATTTCAAAAGTAACCCTCAAAACCATGAATGCCTGACTTACCCAGCCTTGCAGAACAATAGGCATCAGTGATCCTGTCCACAGCTGTAATAATGCTGAGCCTGAGCGTGTGAGGAGCTGATGTTTTCCTCATCAGACAGTAGCACGCACGCTGTTTGGAGGCATCGCGTGGATCAAACAACTTGATAACGTCCAAAAAAAATAATAACATGAACTTGTTGGTTCCCCTGTCCATTGTCATGGCTGATATTTTGTTGGAATCTGGCAGAAATGATACACTATTCGACTCAAAAATACCCTGCAGTCAGTCGACGCCATGTTTTCCATTGACACCAAAGCTGCGCTTGGGAGACGGGCAGCCATCTTGGAGCTTAGGGGGCGTTTCTGGGCGGAGCTTGGTAAGGTCCATGATGGCAGTTTTTAGAGGCAGTGGAACATGACCAGATTGTAGAGACTGATTTATTATTTGGGTGATAAGTGGGCCTATTGCAGAATGATTGGTTTTTATGAGAGACGATGGGAAAGGATCCAGGGTACATTAACTTGGAGTTCACTGGCTTAGGAGGATAAGTTTAAGAAGAAAGATGGAAGAGTAAAATGGAGGTTGAAAGGAAATGGTTGACTTATCTTGAGATATTTTAACCAAAAACATGGCAGTTCCTCGGCGGCTTCCGCTCGACTCGGTCAAATGGACATCGATGTTTTACCTGTGCGAAGACTTTTGGTCTCTGCCTCGATAAACTTGTCCCAACCTTACGTGCACGAACTGTCCGTTCTGCTACGGTTTACAGGCGACCGCCGTCCATCTTGCAGCGGATCGCTA
Source organism: Garcialebias charrua (assembly GCA_038048925.1). Classification (NCBI taxonomy): domain Eukaryota; kingdom Metazoa; phylum Chordata; class Actinopteri; order Cyprinodontiformes; family Rivulidae; genus Garcialebias; species Garcialebias charrua. The sequence continues at coordinate 16,464 of JBBPBX010015841.1, forward strand.
AAAGACGGAATCCACCTCACCGGGGTAACGGCCTCAGTTCCGGTTTGGCTTTTCAAGATAAAAGATTCTTTGAAGGAAATTCTTTAAAGTGAAGCTTTTTACAGCTCGAAGTGAATTTAACTGGCATGTTATAAATCCTTAACTGATTACATGGACCTTTGGCTCATGGTCGGACGTTCAATCAGCTCTTTGGGGAACCTCATGGTTTGAGTTCCTCAGCAGACTCTAGGCTCAGACAGGAAGTGGAGCCTTAAAAAAGGAAGTTGACTCAGTTAAATCCACTCAGCTCATTGGTTGTTTCCCAGAGAACGGGAGGGATTTAGCTCGGGTCAGAAAGTTTTATCAAAAGTTAAAGGAGTGAAGATTATTCAGTGGAAGTGTTTAGACAAGTGACAGAAACCCGTCGCCAGTTATACAGATTACTGATTAACTTTTGTAAAACAAATCTGAACAAGTCATTCTGACATATAATTCAACTTTGCCATAGTTTTTTGATTCATCATATGAAGAAGTGACCATCATTGGTAACAGCATAAAACACGATCAAACAATGACAACAGTTATTGGTTAAATAATTCTGAATCAACATAAATTAAAAGGAAGTCTCTTCTAAAATAATTTGTGTCTTTTGAGTCAAAATAAATGTAAAATAGTGTCCACTCGTCTCCTTGAGAGCCTCAAGAAAAGTGTACCACTAAGAGTTTCAGAGAGATGTGAAAAGGTGTAAATCCAGGTCAGAGATGAGGGTCTACATCACTACAGTCCAAAGACACCAACAGAAACACATCATCTGCATAAAGCAATAATGAGACCCTGAGGTTCCCATAGAACCCCTCCTCTTCACGACTTGAACACCATGAACACCACAAACAGGATCAGAGACCAGAGATAGCCCTGGAAGAGTCCAACACGCACTGAGAACAAGCTTGATTTTGTGCCAGGGATGCTGGCATAGCTTCTGCTTTGGTTCCACAGGGATTGGATACTGCTTAAAAGCAACCCTGATACCAACACCGTACTCAGGCATCTCCCACAGCACCCCCCCACAGAAGTCTTCTCTAGATCTACAAAACACATGCACATGTAGACAGGAGTCAAACTCCCATGGACCCCTTAGCAGCACCGCAAGGGTGAGTACCTGGTCCCTTGTTCTAGGATAAAGGAGTTCAGGTATCTGGGCGTCTTGTTCATGAGGATTGGTAGGATGAAGCATTAAATGGATTGGAGACCTACTGTCCCAATCCAGGTTGCTTCGGTCTGTCATGGTGAAGAAAGAGTTTAGTCAAAAGGCAAAGCTTTCAATTTATCGGCATGTTTACACTCCAACTCTCACCTGTGGTCATGTGGTCTGGATCGTGACTAAAAGAACAAGATCCCAGATACAGGCAGCCAAAGTGAGCTTACGTCATAGCCTTTGAGATATGTTGAAGAGCGCCGTTATCCAGGTGTAGCTCAGAGTAGAGACGCTGCTCTTTCGCATCACAAAGTATCTAGTTCAGGCATCTGATGGATTAATCGCACTGGAAAAATACCTGAAGCAAACTCGGAACTCTATGAAGGGATTATAAATCTTCTCTGGCCTTGGGGTCCCCTGAGAAGAGCTGGAGAGTGTTGCTGGGGAGAGGGAGTTCTGGGTTTGTAAGACCCGTTTCCTCCATGACAGCACAACGGTAGAAGTGGGAGTTGGAAAAAAGCATTTATTCAAGATGAAAACACCAAAACCTGTTAGAGAAAACTCTCTAAATAAATGCATGAACCTATAGTTGAGGATATAAGCAAAAACAAATCAGCTAAATATTGATTTGAACAACACAAATCAAAGTTTAGTCAATTGATAACCCAGAGAATTTTGTTTTGGTAGTGATTTGAAGCAAATGATTGACTTGCTAAAAAATGAGATTGTTAAATTACAAACTTGGTTTGGATTAAACAAGTTATCATTAAACTTAGACAAAACTAATTATATGTTATTTAGTAATAAAAAAAACTGATAATTTTTCTATCACAATTGATGGTGTCGAGCTACGTAGAGTACATGAGGTGAAATTCTTGGGTGTAGTTATTGATGACAAGATGTCATGGAAACAGCATATAAATTATGTTAAAATTAAGTTATCTAAATCTATTGCTGTGTTGTATAAACTAAAAGACTTGTTGAATGATAGGGCTCTTTATTTACTGTATAATTCAATCTTTGTTCCACATTTAATTTACTGTCTGGAGGTTTGGGGGAAAGCTTGTAAAACTATAACAAACTCTCTGATGCATGCTCAATAATCCAGGTAGAAAAATCTAAAAAAGCTAAGTCTGATCCTCTGGTTGATCCACTGTGGGAGGGTGCTATTTATAAGACTGAGCTGAACACAGCAACTCAGACTGAGGAAGTCTTTCGGACGAAAGACGAAACGTTTCTACATTTTTTTTTTTTGCTTTGTTTTGTTTTATTTTTTGAATGTCCAGAGGATCAGACTTAGCTTTTTTAGATATAACAAACTCTATTTTTATTTTACAGAAGAGAGCTGTGAGAATTATTTCTAGAAAACCTTATTGTCATCCCTCAAATATATTATTTAAACAACTGAAAGTACTGAAGTTTTATGATTTGGTGGACTATAATATTTTGTTAGTAATGTATAGGGCTCATAAGAATATGCTACCCTCAAATATTCAAATGTGTTTCATTAAGAGAGAAAGCTGTTACAGTTTAAAGGGAACTGAAATTTTTATAAAGCCAAGGTATAGGACCAGTTTAAAGGGACGGTTTATTTCAAATATGGGAGTCGAATTATGGAATGTTTTGGAAATTGATGCTAAAGATGTTGACTCTGTGATTAAATTTAAAAAAATTATTAAATCTAAATTGTTCACAAAATACTAAAGATGGATGAACAAAATACTAAAGTTTTAGTTAAGCGTCTAACATACTAATTATTGTTGATTGTGAAAATTACTCTTTTCAACTGTTATTTCTATAATGATTATGTTTTGAATTGATTGTTTGAAATTGTTTTGTTTTTGAAATGTTTTTTTCTTTATTTTTATGTTTCAATGTAAAATGAATAAATTTAATTTAAAAAAATAATAATAAAAAATTAAGACTTGAACTGTATTTTTTACACAATATTAAAGTTTAAACGTTGATCCTTCTGTGACCTCTTTCCTGTCATTTACAGGTTTTATGGCTCCAGAGCTCCTTAAAGGAGAGGAGTATGGTTACTCTGTCGATTATTTCGCTCTGGGTGTCACGCTTTACGAGTTTCTAGCTGCCAAAGGACCCTTCAGGACTCGAGGAGAGAAGGTAGACAAGCGGTGGGAGGCGTTGACTTTCCACTGAATCTGTCTCGATATGCCGTCACATGATTTTAGAGCTCAAACACGCAATATAATAATGATACTCTTGCAAAAAACAACCAGATTTGTTGGATTTACACACTATAGAATAAAAAAAGCATTGTACAGCTGGAAGCCAGACGTTTTCTTCTTTGGTAACTCATTTAATTGATTAGTGTATTTAAGAAAAGAAGTGATTGGATCAATCAGGGTTTTTTATTCATCAGGTGGAAAACAAGGTGGTGAAGCAGCGGGTTCTGAACGATCCTGTCACGTATCCGGAAAAGTTCAGCAAGGAGGCCCGGTCCATCTGCGAGGCTCTGCTGTACAAAGAGGTGGACCGGAGGCTCGGTTTCAAAGATGGGTCATGTGATGAGCTGAGGGCGCACGCCTTCTTCCATAAGATCAACTGGAGGAAACTGAACGCAGGTCAGAATCAGAATTAGCTTTATTATCATTGTACTGAAATACAGTGAGATTATGTTCGTAGTTGTTTGAAAGATGCGCGGAGTACACGCTGCTGCTGCTCCTTGAGAACGCAGCCCCTCATCCTTTTTCAGAATTTTTTTGATAGAAAAGGGGAAAAGGCCATGAGGATAGGATAGTGGTATTAAGAAAAAGATCTCTTCATATCTTGTTCTTATCAGGATATGATTTAAGACATCAAAAAACTCTGTCAGCAAGCACATTTATAAATACACTAATATGCATTTGATGACAAGATGGTGAGATTTGTCCATGAAGCAATTCCAAATAAACCGTAGTCTTGATAAGATGTTGGTGTCAGCGATACAGTTCTGATAAGCCTTCACAGAAGTTCTCGGGGGGGGGGTTGCGATAGACATAGCTTTTCTTTAGTTTACAATATCCCAGAAGAAATTTGATATGTCGTCCTGCTTCGAGGCCAAACTGGGGAGTCAGATTTAGATAAGCCACAATTGTTTTCTTTTTTTTTCCAGGCAGACTGTTTTTATCTTGTCAGCCTTGAGTTCTGCTGGTACTTTTAATCCAAAGTGGCCAGATTTGTGGACATTCCACTGGTCCATGCTTATGAGCCCCCTACAAGATCGTCCCCAACATCCTGGCGAGTCTCTGAAGCCGCAAGTGGCCTGCAATTCTCACAAATCGCTTCCATCTTACGGTTTAGCTCGTAAATCAGCAGATTTTGAGTACTCGAAGCACAAACCAAACCTTCACACAAGGTTGGCAGCTTTGCCATGGCCGAAACTGCTGCCGCCATCTTCTTCAACAGCCGATAACAATAGGAATCTGCCGTTACCAAAAAGCAGAAACATTGCTATCATGGTATGATATAAACATCAATGGCGTCCTCCTGAGACAAAATGGAAGGACACATCAGCTCCCAAACTCCCCATGGATCCACGACGTATCCTGTCATGTGCGTCTCAGCGGGACATAGGGCTCTCCAGGATCTTGAGAAGATTTTATCGATTGCATAGAAAGTCCAGCTCAACAGATCCATGACAGAAGTTTTAGTTTCGGAAAATGTGCAAAATAGGAGTGCCAACACAGACAGAGAGCAAAAAAAGCAGGAGGAGGACAGGAGGAAAAATCGTCCGCCTTGCACGAGAGCGAGTGAGGAAAAACAAAGAAACAAAACAAAAGATGACAGGTGTCACCGCTTCGTTTATTTTCCTTTAACCTATTAGAGAAAAACTACAATTTGTAATTAAACATATCATTTTTTTAATAGTTACTGACAACTTGTGACATTTATTCTTAAAGGCTTTCATTGCAAACATGAAATATAACATGAAAGAACTACCAAGAGTTTAGCTGCAGGAACAAACTCACTTTAAAAAGCATAAACAGTGGTTTTCAACCTGTTAGTTTTACAGATATTTACTTTAGCTGAGACTGATCTCAAACATATACACTGAGCACAAAATCTTTGTTTAAAATGCAACAAAAAAAATCTGTATTTCTCTCTTATGTTTGTCTATTGTTGATTTTCCAAGGAAAATCTACTGTTGCTGTTGTCATCATTCTTTGTTTGTAGCAAAGTCTCTCTTGTAAATGAGTCCTCGAGACTCAATGGGATTAACCTGCCTAAATAAAGGTTGAATGATCTTTGTTTAAAAGGCTAGCATTAAAAGTTGGATTCCACCCCTTTTGTCTGTTAGCAAAATATGTCATGAACCATTTAGCACTTGGAACAAAGTGGCCCAAGAAGGCCGCCACCTGAATCCGCTATATCTCAGTTAATTTAGCACACACCAAGATAAAGTTTGGTGTGGTAGTAGCTGAGTCTTTTCCAATTTATATCAAAGTTCATGCTCAATAATCCAGGTTAAAAAAAAATCCACAAAGTTAAGTCAGGTCCTCTGGATGGTTTCTTTTTTCTGCTGAAACATTTCCTTCTTCATCCAAAGGACTTCATCAGTCCGAGGAGCCGCAACAAACTTTTTAAATTAACTTTTTTTTTTACCTGGATTATTGAACATGAACTTTGAAGTTTTGAACCACATTGGCTATGGCTGCCTCAGAGGAGTCAACGGGGGGAGAGGGCGGACTCCAGAAACCATCTTATCACCATCAAACTGGTTGGCCCACTATGTAAGCATCGTAAGCCATTTATGGGACTGAGTTTGCTGTGGCTTCTCGAAATGATGACGTTTTTTGGATGAAAAACTAAACGTTTCAACAAAAAAATAAAATTTAAATTCCCATAGAATCTTCAGCACAACTTTATTTGACAAGTTTTGACCCAAACACGACAACCAAGCATGATCTTAGTCTAAATCTCTGTCATGAAAGGAGGCGGGTGATATGTAATCCTTCTGTGAGGCCTTTAGAAAAAAACAATCAAAGAGTCTCAGCTGACTGAAGCGCAGGCGTCAGTAAATCAGTTGATGATATTAATCTGGTCTCTCGACAGTAATCTGTCCGAACGTCTGTCCCCTCAGGGATCCTGGCTCCTCCTTTCGCCCCAGACTCCAGGACGGTGTACGCCAAAGACCTGGACGGCGTCGGGGCGTTCTCCACGGTGAAGGGCGTGGCGCTGGAGGACACCGACCGGCAGCTCTTTGACGAGTTCGCCTCGGGGAACATCTCCATCCCCTGGCAGGAGGAGATGATAGAGACCGGGATCTACGGAGAGCTGAACGTGTGGGGCCCCGGGGGCGCACTGCCCAACGACCTGCGGCGCGAGTCCATCCTGGAGCAGCCGCCCAAGACCTCCACCTGCTCCGTGTCCTGAGAGGGGTTACCATGGCAACAGATAGACGCTGCCGGTGTGGTTTCTTTTGTTGTTGTTGTCATAAATTATTGCTAAAAGTTACAGCGAGAAGTTCTAAATGATAATATTCACATGATTTTCGGACCCCTCTGATTTTAAACAGTTTGGTTATTTAACTTATCAACATTAAATGAACACTTTGTCTTTCTTACATTGTGTAATTATGTATTTTGCGCATTCTTACTAGTTTTAAGTTAATTATTGTGTATTAATGTGTATTACAAGCCGGTGTTTATGAATTTAGTTTATTATTACCCGACTGTATGTTCCTTTTTCATATCTGATTGTTGTTGGCGCGGTTTTATACTGCTGCGGCTTCCGTGCGTACGTCCCTCTTCGGATGGTGCACGCGCCAATTGCAAAACTTTGTACCTTGGTACAAATATGCCAATAAAGATATATTCTATTCTATTATATAATTAGGCTTTTACACTCAAGCTAATCTCCATTTCAACCTCAGGGTAAGTAAATACCTGCAAATCTATTTATAGAGGTTTTTTTTTTTGTCCAATATTCTTGTGTTTTTTGGGAAACAAGTGTTTTAAGTCACACATTCACTTTTTTTAAAACAACATAAAAACCTGGAATAAAAATAAAGGACTAGCATTCCTTGAAGGAATGCATATCACCCGCCACCTTTTCACGTCTGAATTTTAAACTAAGATGATGAGAAATGTTGAGTTGTCATCGTTTTAATCAAACCTTGCAAATAAACGTACGATCTGATGTGGTATTGAGCGTTGTCACTTTCGAAGTGTGTGTTGGGGATGACTCGCAGCTACCACCACACCAAAACGTGTATGATGATCAGCTACTGCCACACCAAAGTTTAGCTTATTATATGTAAAAATGACTGAATTGTAGCCATTTTTGTAGTTTTAAAGTCAGTTGACTTTGGTGGTCGTCTTGACTCAAGTTAACTCGAAACAGAAGGCAGTTGTAGATGTATATCTGATAATTATTTCCTGAAATATTCATTAAAATATGTCCATTGGTTTACAAGATATTTTGCTAACAGACAGACAGTTTGTCTCCAGGGTCGATTGCAAAGTTTTAAAGAGGTCTCACACAGTTGATGTTCAGAAAGTGTTTGCTGAAGACCAGTCTCAGCTACCACCACACCAAAATAGACTCAAAACTGCAGTCAGTTGTAGAAGTACATCCAGTAACTTCTTCCTGAAAGCTTCATTAAAATCTTTCCATTGGGCTCATGAGATATTTTGCTAACAGACAGTGAAAAACACTGTAATCTGCCTTGATTTAAAACAAAGTGAGTGTGGCTTCCTCCTCTGACCAGATCAGCAGGAGGGTTAAATAAAGTGTATTAACCAGTAGAGGGTGCTGCATTCTTTCATTCATTTTTGCTCCAATAACCCCATAAAACCTAAATAAACGCATCATTTGATCATAAAGCCTACACACATTCTGCACATAAATATAATTCTTATCAAATTAAAGCTGCATGAAACTCATGTAGGATGAATAATTTAATTATTCATCACCAGCAGCTGATTGGTTCCTTTCGCTCCCCCGGTCTCTCTTTTTCTCCTGGGCTTGAAATAAAAGTTGGACGCTCCTGAGCTCACACACACTCTCTCACACACTCTCTCACACACACACAGACTTTTTCTAATCATCAGCCCAGATCTGTGGATTGTAAAGACAGGACCATCCCTGGACTCTGTGGAGGATGAGGACACTATTCTGAAGCAACAAGGACAAAAACCAACACCATAACCACCTTACCTGAGTTTTATTTTTAAATATACTGTATTTCTGTACCAAGTGGATGAACATGCAGCAGCCTGAAACAGCACAGACAGCTCAGCAAGCCATCACAGAAACTCTGGACTCAGCAGGTAGAACCAGCCTGTTCGGTTTCTTTTTCAACGTTTGCATCAAAATTAAACCTTTAAATGTGTAAAAACACAAACACATCCGAAAGCTTTCTGTAAAGACTGAAACAAATACTTTTACTGTAGTACTTTGTGTGTTTAGTCTGCTTTAAATACTACAAATATAATTATTTAATTTGAGATGTTGACTTTTAATCATCTGAGATGTTGACTTTTAATCATTTTAATTGCTTGTATTATCTAATTGTATGATTGCTCAACTTTTATGATGTGACTTTTAATCATTTTTATTACCTGACTGTATGATTGTTTTGTTGTGTGTACAGCACTTTGGTCCTGTGGGTGTAAAGTGCTCTATAAATAAAGCTGGTATGGTATGGTTTGGTAATTTGCTCATATATGTGAATAAATTACTTTCAGAGGCATTTTGGGGAATTCCTCACATAATAATAATAATAATAAACTTTATTTGTATAGCACCTTCCTACAATGCCTTGCACTGACCAAGGTGCTTAACAGGACAGAAAATATAAAAACCGGTACATTAAATCAGTGAAAATAAAATAAATCAACAGCAATAAAAGGAGGCAATGGAAATACAAATGCTACATACAAAAATACCAAAAGTAATAAAAGTTACACACTGAAAGCTTTTTTGAACAAGTGGGTCTTCAGTCTGGTTTTGAACAGTCAGATCAGAGGTGGCACGCAGCTCAAGGGGGCTGCAAAAACATGCAAGTTGAGTGAGCGTAAAGCATATTTTAGGTTTTATTTTGTATAAATTCAATAACTGGCCAACTTTTTCAGTTGTTTTGAGTTGTTAAAATAAACTAAGTTCGTTTTAGATAAACAGTAAAGGTTTATTAACTTATTGGAGCACAACATTATATAATAACCAAACACAGATGTTTTGTAGCTTTTTGTCAAATAAAAGAAGCAAATAAATCAATTAAAAATTTAGGCATTCTTGGTTATTTTTACAAAAATTAGAATTTGAGTACAACTTATTAGTGAAATAAAGTTAGTACCTTTTGAGTTCTGGTAACTTTATTATTTTATTAGGTTGTGTTTTTGAGGATTGTAGAGCAGTTTGCAGATTAAAATAATATTTAAATCTGTATGATAAGATAAATCAGAACATTAAAGCTGGGGTATGTAAGATTGTAATGTAGTCTGTAACTTTTCAAACAATATATATTTTAACATATTTCTTCACTCTGTCACTAGATTGATGTTAGAGAGGTAATCTCTGAAAAAACTAAAAAAAAATATTGTCCCCTTGCTTCTCCAGGTGGTAAATAAGCATTTCTAAAAAGAAAAAGTGACCCGCCATTTTCCAGCCAATAAAAACAAAGTTTGTAACCAGCCAATAAAAACCGAGCTTGAATTTGAATCAGCCAATAAAAACAGAGCTTGAATTCAAATTTCAACAGACCACAAGGGGGCAGAGCCATATATGGCTCTGAGGGGGAGGGATCAGAATGCTTTGCTTGTTGAAATTTTTTCTAAGTGCTGCTGTTCTACAGAAACTGCAGACTGAACCTTTAATATACTGGTAATCAAAACTAAAGAAATTATGTAAATAATCTACTGCCATGCTGTTGATAAAAATTAAAACAATTCAAAATTAATATTACAAAAAAAATCAAGTGCAAGCTGTCAGAAAGAATCCATAAAGACATAAAATATTATTTTGCTTTCAGTATTACCTTTTTTAACTCATAGTGAACTCAGTCAATGATTGTGCAACTTTTATAGTTTCTTTTTTCCTGCCCATTTATGTGTATAGCACCTATTACAGTAAATGTGCTTAAAATAAATATATTTAATGGTTTTGTCCTCCCTGTCAGCTGTGTACAAGCGCCGGGGGAAAACGGCTCTCTGGATGACCATCTCCCTGTTGTTTCTGGCTCTGGTGATCCTGACCATCGGTCTGATTGCCGCCACTCGTACCAGCAACGTGCCCGTCTCTGGATATTATCCTGGCATCGCAGTGAGTCATAGTTTACCCACCTACCCAAAATGGGTCGAAATGACCCACAAGAACTCGTCTAAAAAAGCTAAGTCTGGTCCTCTGAACATTCAAAAAAAAAAAAAAAGCAAAAAAAATGAAACGTTTCGTCTTTCGTCAGAAAGACTTTCTCAGTCTGAGAAGCTGGCCACAAGAACTCAGTTTTGTTTTATGTTTATGTTTGTTTATGTTTATTAAATTTGTTCTTTTTTTTTACAAGACAATCTCATAAATGATAGTGTACAAAATATAAAAAATGAAAGGTAGCAGAAAGAAGAATAAATCTTATTATATCTGCCCCTTACTTCCAACAATCAGATTAAACAACAATAATCAACCATGTAAACAATAATAATCTTCAACCAACTTTTTCCAACAATCAGATTAAACAATAATAATCTTCAACCAACAGTACAAAATGACTAACTCTTTCTAATTTTCTAACTAATACAATACACATTACGCTATTTCATATATATTTTTTAACACATTTGTTTTGATCATTTTCTTAAATGTAAACATTGACTTGGCATTTTTAACTACATTCTCCAAGCCATTCCATAATCTAATTCCCTGGATTGAGGTAGAACGTCCCTTCAAACTAGTTCTGAATTGTGGTTTTACAAACATCTCTGTCCCCTTAAGATTATAACAACTTTGTCTTTTAACAAAATGCATTTGGATATTTAAAGGTAATGCATTATTTTGAGCCCTATACATAACTGATAAAATATTATAGTCTACCAAATCATGGAACTTCAATAACTTCAGTTGATAAAATAATGTACTTGATGGATGACGGTAATGTTTTCTAGTGATAATTCTTACAGCTCTTTTCTGTAATACAAAAATAGGCTTTGTGATTGTTTTACACGCATTCCCCCAAACATCAATACAATAGATTAAGTGTGGAACAATGATTGTGTTATACAACAAATACAGAGCTTTATCATTCAATAGGTCTCTGACCTTGTACAGTACTGCAATCGATTTAGCTATTTTTATTCTTACAGAATTTATGTGTTGTTTCCATGTCAGTTTGTCATCAATGATAACACCCAAAAACTTCACCTCACTCACTCTACAAATCTCAACATCCTCAATTTTGAGTGGAACATCAACAGTTTTCTTTTTATTACTGAATATCATGTAATTAGTTTTTTCTAGATTTAATGATAATTTATTTATTTTAAACCAAGTTTGTATCTTGACAAATTCTGTCTTTATCAATTCCAACATTTGTTCTATATCTTCACCTAAACAGAAAAAAGTGGTATCATCAGCAAAAAGTACACATTTAAGGAGTCCTGACACATTTACCAAGTCATTCACATATAAAATAAAAAGCTTTGGTCCAAGTACAGAGCCTTGGGGAACTCCACATGTGATATTACAGAGGTCAGATCTTACATCATTTATTTGTACAAATTGTTTCCTATCTTTTAAGTAGCTAGATACCCACTGTAATGCTGGTCCTCTAATACCATATTTGTTCAGTTTTTCAAGGAGAATGGTGTGATCAATAGTATCGAATGCTTTTTTTAAATCAACAAAAATACTGATACAATATTGTTTTTGATCGACAGCAGTAGTTATTTGTTCCATTAATTCCATGAGAGCCATTGATGTAGAGTTTTTTGATCTAAACCCATACTGACTGTTGCTTAGAATATTTTGTTTATCTATAAATTGATCTAGTCTGTTTACAAATAGTTTTTCAAGAATTTTTGAAAACTGTGGTAACAAGGATATAGGTCTATAATTGTTGAACACACATTTATCACCATTTTTAAAAAGAGGAACTACCTTAGCTACTTTCATATTATCTGGAAATATTCCTGTTGAAAATGATAAATTACATATGTATGGAAATGGCTCAATAACATGGCTCATTATTCCTTTACAAACATCATATCCATGTCCACCCAGTCCCTTGATCTCTTGTCTGTAAGATTTTTTACTACATTCATTATTTCCTTTTTACAAACAGTCTTGTTAGTCATTTTGGCCCAAGACCAACAGTCGATTTGGTCATTTTGGCCCAAGACCAACAGTTGATTTGGTCATTTTGACCCAAGACCAACAGTCTTGTTAGTCATTTTGACCCAAGACCAACAGTCTACTGTACCGGTATTTGGTAATTTTGACCCAAGACCAACAGTCTTTTTGGTCATTTTGACCCAAGGGCAACAGTCTTATTCATCATGCTGACCCAATGACAACAATCTTATTGGTAATATTTTGACCCAAGAACAACAGTCTTGTTGGTCATTTTGATCCAAGGGCAACAGTCTTATTGGTCATTTTGACCCAAGGGCAACAGTCTTCTTGGTCATTTTGACGCAAGGGCAACAGTCTTATTCATCATGCTGACCCAATGACAACAATCTTATTGGTAATATTTTGACCCAAGAACAACAGTCTTGTTGGTCATTTTGATCCAAGGGCAACAGTCTTATTGGTCATTTTGATCCAAGGGCAACAGTCTTATTGATCATTTTGACCCAAGGGCAACAGTCTTATTGGTCATTTTGAACCAAGGGCAACAGTCTTGTTGGTCATTTTGACCCAAGAACAACTGTCTTGTTGGTCATTTTGACCCAAGAACAACAGTCTTGTTGGTCATTTTGAACCAAGGGCAACAGTCTTGTTGGTCATTTTGACCCAAGAACAACTGTCTTGTTAGTCATTTTGACCCAAGAACAACAGTCTTGTTGGTCATTTTGACCCAAGAACAACTGTCTTGTTGGTCATTTTGACCCAAGAACAACAGTCTTGTTGGTCATTTTGAACCAAGGGCAACAGTCTTGTTGGTCATTTTGACCCAAGAACAACTGTCTTGTTAGTCATTTTGACCCAAGAACAACAGTCTTGTTGGTAATTTTGACCCAAGAACAACAGTCTTCTTAGTCATTTTGACCCAAGAACAACAGGCTTATTCATCATGCTGACCCAAGGACAACAATCTTATTGGTAATTTTGACCCAAAAACAACAGTCTTATTGGTCATTTTGACCCAAGGGCAACAGTCTTATTGGTCATTTTGACCCAAGAACAACAGTCTTGTTTGTCATTTTGACTCAAAGCCAACAGTCTTATTGGTCATTTTGACCCAAGGGCAACAGTCTTGTTGGTCATTTTGACCCAAGAACAACAGTCTTGTTTGTCATTTTGACTCAAAGCCAACAGTCTTATTGGTCATTTTGACCCAAGGTTAATAGTCTTATTGGTCATTTTGACCCAAGAGCGACAGTCTTGTTGGTCATTTTGACTCAAAGCCAACAGTCTTATTGGTCATTTTGACCCAAGGGCAACAGTCTTGTTGGTCATTTTGACCCAAGAACAACTGTCTTGTTAGTCATTTTGAACCAAGGGCAACAGTCTTGTTGGTCATTTTGACCCAAGAACAACTGTCTTGTTGGTCATTTTGAACCAAGGGCAACTGTCTTGTTAGTCATTTTGACCCAAGAACAACAGTCTTATTGGTCATTTTGACCCAAGGGCAACAGTCTTGTTGGTCATTTTGACTCAAAGCCAACAGTCTTATTGGTCATTTTGACCCAAGGGCAACAGTCTTGTTGGTCATTTTGACCCAAGAACAACAGTCTTGTTTGTCATTTGACTCAAAGCCAACAGTCTTATTGGTCATTTTGACCCAAGGTTAATAGTCTTATTGGTCATTTTGACCCAAGAGCGACAGTCTCTTTAGTCATTTTAACTCAAGAGCAGTAGCCTAAGAGCAACAAAAGGTTAAATGTACAATCTCCTTATGCTTCACGGTATAATCTTGTGCACTGTTTGTTTGTATCTTCAGCTCAGTTTTGGAGCGTTCCTGGGGATCGTTGGCATCCACCTGGTGGAGAACCGCAGACCCATGGTGAGTTTGACCTTCTGCTTTTACACTTTTAACATCTTTCCAGTTCTAATAATTTACTAAATAACCAAAATATTAGAGGTAAATCAATCTTGCGATAAGTTTTTTTTTAAATCTCTTTGGATAAAACATATTAACCTCACATGTGCTAAATGTCACGGGTAACAATACTTATTACAGCCCGATTTTTACAAGGTACTTACATTCTAATTACCTGTTGCTTACCAGGTACAGTACGTAGCTGATAATGACTGGGAACTTACCAGTTATACCTGGTACTTATCTAGTACATGCATAGTACAAAATGCATGGGGGTACTTACCAAGTATTTACCATATCATACCATATTGGGCAGCACGGTGGCACAACTGGTAGAGCTGCTGCCTCTCAGCGAGAAGGTTGCCGGTACAAATCCCGGTCCGGGGGCCTTTCTGGGTGGAGTTTGCATGTTCTCCCCGTGCATGCGTGGGTTTCCTCCGGGTACTCCGGTTTCCTCCCACAGACCAAAAAACATGCATGTTAGGCTGATTGGTGACTGACCCTAGGTGTGAGTGAGAGAGTGGATGGTTGTTTGGTGTGAGTGAGACAGGTCCCTCTTGTAAATGAGTCCCCGTGACTCAACGAGGCTAGCCTGTATAAATAAAGGTTGAATGAATGAATATCCTAAACAAGTAGGTGCTAGATATTTACCTGATACTTGTTATATGTCTGGTACACAACTGGTTAGGTACCTGTATCTCCTTGATAAGATAACTTGTTTTTGCTGAGTACTTACCTGGTAGTATGTACCAGGTCCTAACTGGGTACTTACCTGTATGTACCAGGTACTTTTACTTGATACTTACCTGGTTCATTCTTGATTCCTACCACATATGTACCTGGTACTTACTGGTTACTTGCCTGATATTTACAGTTGCTTACCTGGTTTGTACTTGGAACTTACCTGGTATATTTACTAGACATCTACTAGGTATGTATCTGGTTTTGTACCTGGTACTTACATGGTACAAGATGGATAAGTGCCAGACACATACCAGGCTGCATTTTGTATTTTCTTCAATGCTTTTAATCCATGTTCTTGTCTCCTTTGCCTCCTTCAAAACATTTTTTTTAACCTTTTTGATAATTTTTTTGATTGTTACTGGTACTGTCAAATACAAAAATAACAAAAAATGCTTTATAGATTCTTACAGATTTATTGTTCAGATTTATATGTGGCTTAAACATAAACAGTAAACCCTTTAGGTACAACATCATATTGCTTGTTGTTTGTCCAGGTTTCTTGCATCTTTTTGTTTTTTTGACTCAGCATCTAAAATCGAGGTCCTGTTCCTGGAAAACAGGACGCATATAACATAAATTACATGATCTTATTACGCGCTTTGCAAATTTGCTAAACTGTTTTTATGGGAAATCGCTCTGTTGTGAGCAAGAAGCAAATCAGATTACTTGATGGCAGCATAATGAGTTCAGGGTCCTAGTGCCTGGGTCGGTGTACGTGACCGGATTTGTGGTCGGGGAAATTTGTCTCAGGACGTCAGTGACAGGAGGGAGAATTGCGTTAGCATTGGCTCGTCGCTGGCAGAGATCCTTTGTTTCAGACAGGAACACAAATAATTTGACAAATAAAATCACTTAGGTTCACAATTGGAGGACAAAACGTAAAACTGAAAATAAGATGTGATTTTATACTCTGCCATTGAAACAGTTCAAAGCCAACATCAGCCAGTTTGTGACAAACAGTTCAATCCAAAGCAGCTAAAAGCAACCAGAAACTGCTAGATGACATTTAATTCCTGTAGTCAGGATCACAAGCATAATTTTAGAGCCAGCATGAAAATAACTTTAAAGACAGCAGTGACATAGAGACCTGTTTTATTGGTACCTCATTTCCTAATTTCTACAATTTACATATTCAGTTCAGGTGTGTGCACCCCGTTCTTTGATACAGGGATTATTTTTTAATCCACATTTCATTTATTGGATAATTTAAAGACAAAATGAGAATGATGGATGGACAGACTCGTCAAAGTATCACAAAAAAATAATAATTCACCATCTTTGTTTTCACCATCAAATTAAGACTTTTAGAGCGATAATCTTTACAAGCAAAAATACAAAAAGTCCAACAGCATGGTAAAATAAAGCACAACAAGCTAAAAATAACGAGCTAAAAATGTACAACATGCTAAAAAAAAAAGTAAAACAACAAGCTTAATCAAACTACAACATGTTAAATTAAAGTGGTAAATGGTAAATGGAGCTTACTTATATAGTGCTTTCAAGACCCCTAGCGCTTCACAGTACCAGCCATCCAGCCATTCATACACACATTCATACAACGGTAGTGGTAAACTGCCATGCAAGGCGCCAGCCAGTCCTACCAGGAGCAACTCGGGGTTAAGTGTCTTGCCCAGGGACACAACGAGGTATGCAGTGACCGGGGATCAAACCCGGGACCTTCTGGTCCTGAGCCGGCTGCCTTGCCTCTACACCTGTGGCACACCAATGTCTTCCATTACTGAAGGGTTTAAATAGTGAATGTACTGTACATTGTTTTTCAGTACTGGAATTGAACTGGGAATTCAAGTAAATCTTAATGTTTTTTGGTGCACGATATTCAAGTGTGTAGGAGTTATACTGTGTACAGTATAAGAGGTTTTTTTTGGTGTCCAAGGCAGCACATAGTGTTAAATCCTGGCAAGTGGAGGGAACAGTTTTATCCAGAACCAGGTGCAAAGGCGGAGCCAGTGGTGGCCTCGTCCACCATAGAATATTCTTCAGCCACCTCCATCATTTGAAGGAAACTATACTTATAGGCAAAATAAAAACTAGATTAGAAAGCATAACTTCCTCCAATGAGCATTGATTAGGGTGGCCTGTTTCCATGTCTATATA
>JBBPBX010015841.1:35515-48914 GCA_038048925.1 Garcialebias charrua
TATATATAATATATATATATATATATGGTAAATGGTAAATGGAGCTTACTTATATAGCGCTTTCCAGCCCCCTATGAGGGGCCCCAAAGCGCTTCACAGTACCAGCCATCCACCCATTCATACACACATTCATACACCGGTAGCGGTAGCCTGCCATGCAAGGCGCTGCCAGTCCTACCGGGAGCAACTCGGGGTTAAGTGTCTTGCCCAGGGACACAACGAGGTATGCAGTGACCGGGGATCGAACCCGGGACCTTCCGGTCCTGAGCCGGCTGCCCTGCCTCTGCACCATCTCGGCCCCATATATATATATGTATATATACTGTATACAGTATATATATATAGTGGTGGCCATTTTGGATTTTGACGTGGCAACCCAGGGGGAGGAGAGGTAGACACTCCTGTATTGCATGGTAGCGTGGCGCTACGTTAGTGCCGACAATTGTCAATCAGGGTGGGGTATACGGTAAGGCCTTCTCCGGATTCGCAAACCTTACTGTTGCTCAAATCCAGAGTGCTCGATTATAACAAGATTTATAGCTGGGCTGTATTTGCGTCACTGTGTATGGTCCCTGTTTAAAGGCAGATAAGATACAAAAAAAAAATCTAGATTTTCTTACTTTGATTCCACACATTTAAAGCATGTTTCTCACAAAGTTTGTGGAAATTCAACTATGGGGATTTAAAAACATTAGGATGCGTGAGAGAAGCGGATCATGCTTTATTCACACAAGGAGAGCTGTTGGTCAGGTTACCTTTTGTTGTACTTTGCTTTCTTAAATAGTTATTGAATCAAGTGTTTACGTATGTAGGTAAACGTAAATGTTTAACAGCTCTTTAGAATACACCAGAATGCAGGAAATGGCATTTACTTTATTCAAAAATTTATGGAGGAGGACCCCCAGACCACCTCCGCCCCACCACCACCACCAGTATGCCCCCCACTCCACATTACAAATGCGTCTGATGCCAATGTATAATTCCCACTTTTCGCTCCAAGACGGGGTACAACAACCAACTATGTACAACAACTAGTTAAAACAAAGTACAAAATGCTAAAATAAAGCTAAAAGTATCATGTACAAGTGAAAATGATTCCCAAATGTTGTTTAGACCAGTTGTAAAAAAAAAAATCTAATATTTACTTCTCAGTCTCAAGATTATATTTTACTAAATTCAGTCTAAAAAAATACCTTGGATACGGAGCATTTTTACTTTTGTTGAATTGAGACTTTTATGGTATTTTCCCGAAACGCTTGTTAGAAAAATGTTCTTGGCGTGACAGAGGTGTGTTCTCCGAGCCCAGCGATGAGGCTGATGTTCCTGAGTTTGTGTGTCGTGAATTTTTCATGTGGTGTCCTGGGTGTTGTGTGTTCGGATCACGTTGAATTAGTTTATGGGACAGTGTGCCGTATCAAATCCGGTCTTTAGGAACACCTTTTCCAGTGGCGCAGTACTTTATCAGCTTCTGTTCTCTGTCGGTTCGTTATTTTTTCTGTTTCGGGGTTGATGATGTTGCTTCGTGGATTTAGACATGTGAAAGACAGCAACCTGCTGCGTTTTCCGCTGCTTCTTTGGCATGGCCACCATTTTTCTCTTCTTTAAACATTAATGTCTGTGGTTGCTGCGACACAAGCAACGGTCTATGGTGTCTCCTCTGAGACACGATGTCCGCTCCTCACACAGGTGTCTGATTCCTGCCTCCAGCACCTGATGCCCACTGGGTAACATGAGAGGGGGGTTGGCACAGTGGAGCGTCTCATTAAAGAACAACTAGCTGCACCGTGAAGCTGCAGACACCAGAGAGCTCCGGGTCTTTGGGTCCTCTGACCTCACAAAGCAACTGAAATGTAAACAGCGATAAATGTAGAATTATTTACGGCAACCAAAAATGTTTCCTGCTCGCCTGGAGGATTGTGTTGGATTTTATAAGAAAATAATTAATTTTTATGGCACTTTTTTATTTTGATTGGTGTTTTTACAAGAGATGCTATAAAGAATTTACTGATAGAGTTTTAAACAAAGATCTCATGCTCAGAGTATACATTTAGGATGACTACCAGCTTCCAACACAACAAATTTTAGTTCAACATCTTGAATCAAGTGGACTCCAAAGGTTGTTTAGTTGTAGCTGTTCATCCAGTGGTGACTCTGAGTTTCATGAAAATCTGTCCAGTGGTTCACAAGATATTTTGCTAACAGACTAACAAACACAGACAATTGCATTATCGCCCACTTATTTTACTTTTAGCGGCAACAGGTTAAAGGTGTGCCATAAAATTTTAAGGTACTTATTGTGATGTCATGAAGACTGAAAACAAAAAGAAATTGTGAAGTAAAAGTTTTTCTCGATGTGTCAAATTAAAAGATTGTGACCAGCCGTAAATTTCAAACTGCTTTTGCTTAACTGTGGAACAAGCCAAACCGATTGAAAATATTCATTTTATTTATTATTTTATTCATCTATGGAAGAGTTGAGCGGGACCATTTTGATGTACTGTATATAAAAAAACATACGTAAATAAAGGTGCTTTGTTTTTATTTAGTATACTGTACACCCGCATCTCGGGGGAGTGGTGGGGCAGAGGTTAGAGACGGTGGGCCTGTGATCAGAAGATCGCCGGTTCAAGCCCCGGTACCAACAACATCAAAATGTGGGTGGAAAAGGTGAAACACCCACACCTGCCTCCACCCTCATTCGCCCCACCCTGGGCCCCTGAGCAAGGAAGGCCCTTAACCCACACCATCTGCTCCCTAAACAGGTCTCTCTTGAAAATGAGTTCTCATAGCTCAATGAGACTACCTGTATAAATAACAGGTAAATGACAAATAAATTTCAGATTGTCTATCATTGTATATGTGAAAAACTACCAAAGTAAACTCTTTCAAACTACACCATTTCATGAAGTTCAGGATAACCTGATTGTCTCTTGATACCTCTAAATACAACTTTTCAGTTATTATGTCAAGAAACTTAGTTTTATTGATAATTAACTTACTGCAAGAAGCAGAAATGAGCTAAAAGCTAAGAAAAGCTAAATGTTAGCTCAGAGGCAGAAGTAGCTAATCGCTAGCTAAAAGCTAAAACGAGAAAACCACTATCTAAAAGTAGCGAAACACTGAGCTAAGTTAATAATTACAAACATATATTTAAATGCTAAAAGTATCAAAAGGTAGGCAACAAGCCAAAAAAAGCAGGTTGGTAGCTAAAAACTAAAAGTAGCAAAAAGCTAGCTAAAAATCTAAAACAGCAGAATAATAGCTAAAGGCTAGAGATAGATAGTAGCTAAAGTCCAAAAGTAGCAGAATGATAGCTAAAACCTAACATAAGAAAAGTTAACAGGTAACTAACAGGTAAAAGTAGCAAAAGATATGTACAATAGCAGATGACAACTAAAAAAGCAAAAGACTAGCTAAAAGCAGCAAAAAGTAGCTAAGATTTAAAAGCAGCAGAATTGTAGCATAAACCAAAGGTATAAAATGTGTAGCTAACAGCAAAAAATAGAAATATAGCTAAAATACTAAAACAATTAAAGATTAGCTAACAGGTAAAAGTAGCAAAAATCATTAAAAAAAAATCCAAGTAGCAGAATGACAGCAAAAAACTTCATAACTTTTTAGTTTTCATTCTGCTACTTTTAGCTATAGCAGAATGATAACTAAATTCTCAAGACAAAAGGTAAGCTAAAATGGACTATGATAATGTTAAAGCTGCTATTTTACAGAAATATGAAATTAACAGTGAGACTTATCGTCAGAGGTTCCACTCTCTTCATGTGGAGCCAAATGAGTCCCCCAAGGAGCTTTGCAAATGTCAATGCTAGAAACCTTTAGTTTATTTTAGTTATACTTTTTATACTCTTTTTTTTATACTAGTATGCAAAAACTCAGGACAGTATTATGTTCATTAAATGTTTAATGTTTTAGTTTTAGAGTTGGTGTAAATTTTCATACTCTTATTCCACTATGCAAAAAACTCAGGACAGTGTTAGTTTTACTATTTTATGCTTATGTCAATTATTATATGTTTCAGTGTTTCAATGTTTAGATGTTTACTGTTGCACCGAGGGACTGAGAGAAACGCAATTTCGGTCCTGTGTATGTCCTGTACAGTACATATTGCAGATCTGACAATAAAGTTGACTTTGACTTGACTTTGACTTTATAGAACTGTATGGCAAATGGGTTCAGCCCCGAGGTAAGGCTGTTGAAGAGATAAATGACGTCATAATTCTTGAACAGTATTTCCGAATGTTGTCTCCAGAACTCCAAGTTTGGATTAAGGAACGAAACCCTAAAGATGCCGCAGAAGCAGTTTCCCTGGCAGATGCCTTTGTGGCTGCCCGGAGGAAGACTCAATCGTGGGCTTTTAGAGCTGCAAAAAGGGAGTTTATCCCAATTCCAGGTAACACCAGTCAAACTGGAAATGTAAGTAAGCAGTCTGGAAAAGAAAAATGTTCTTCCCCCAGTCAAACAAAATCTTGGAAAAAACCCATCTGCTATTTATGCGGACAGGAGGGCCACACAAAGCCCATGTGTCCTCAAAATCCTGCAAAACTCTCTCAGATGTGTTTTGTACCCGGAGAGAACCATATATTGAAGCGACGGAACCAGCCACTGATGGGAGACCACTGTGGTCCTCTGGACAAAACTCAGCTGTTCACCTCCACCTCACGGACAAGGGACACTCATTTGAGGACCAGAATGTGCAAATTTTGGACCAAGAGCACAGGTGGTTTGAGAGGGGTGTGAAGGAGGCGGTTTATGTAAAACGAGAGAAACCATCGTTAAACAGAGGAGGAGGCCTCAGATTCCAAATTTCTAAAACTTATGGTGCAGCCCTGCAGCTGATTCCCAGACGTTTCTCACCTGATGAGAACAGAGGAGCTTCGTTTGTGAATTAGACTAACAAGACTTTGACAGGTCCCTGCTATCAATGTGTGAAGTGTGATTTGTCAATTTACATACAGTAGGATGTGTGTGTGTGTTTTCTGTAAGCTCTGCTTTCACACACTGAACTTTGAATGGGTCACAGGCACATGTTATCCCAAATATGTGTGTGTGTTAGCTTCCAATTTACATAGGTTGGTGCGTGTCAGCGGCCCAGCCTGCTTATAACTTCTCTCTCTCTCTCAGAGTCTCCTCATTGAATTGATAAAGACGGGAAGCGAAACGTCTTTCTGTTACAAATAAAGTCCAGTTGTTTCTGTATTGAACGCCTTTTTTGATTTATCAACTTTATTTGTGTCTTATTTACCGGTAGCTACTTTTAGCTTGTAGTTAACCTTTTGCCATTTTAACTAGCTGTTTGCTTTTTTAGTTCTCATTCTGCTAATTTTAGCTAGTCTTTTAAATCTTTTAGCTTTTATTTTGCACGTTTAGCTATCATTCTGCTACTTTTAACTAGCCTTTTGCTTTTTAAATTGTCATTCTGCTCATTTTTGCTCATCTTTTGCTACCATAACCTTTTAACTTACCTTTTGTCTTGAGATTTTAGTTATCGTTCTGCTATAGCTAAAAGTAGCAGAATGACAACTAAAAAGTTATGAAGTTTTTTGCTGTCATTCTGCTACTTGAATTTTTTTTAATGATTTTTGCTACTTTTACCTGTTTTTTTTTTTTTTTTTCGTTACAAATAAAGTCCAGTTGTTTCTGTATTGAACGCCTTTTTTGATTTATCATGTCCTGGCCTGGACGACTGAGAATCTTCACCAGCATAAAGTTGATACACTGCAGCCGATTTCAAAGATAATGTTTTGGTGAAACTGAAGAAATCAATTAATTTACTTTGTAAAAAAAAAAAAATTGTAAATGCATTTAAAATAAGGTTAATATTTTGCAAAGTTGCAAATTATTTAAAAAAAGTCACAGCATCCATCTTCAACATGAGCTGAATGTTTTGCGAACTACTAAAATGTGTGCAGAAGTAGGTAGATCACAACAAAAAAAAGAGTGAAATAAAGACTCAGGTTTACACAATAAAAATAAATAAAACATAACACTGATGAAAGCATCTCTGCTCTGATGTTTCTTTACGACTAAACGTTCATGGAGCTCTTTGCTTGAGCTGCCTGCAGTCCTTGTGGTCACCTTGCTGTCCAGAACCTTTAAAGTGCTGTATTTTACCCAACGGGCCTCCTATTAGCAGCACATCCAGCTGTGGTCACAAATGGACCATGGCCCGCTGAGCAGGAGAAGACCTTGCAGCGGTCAGCGAGTTTCATAACTCGATACGGATCTTTACCGCGGCCATAAAAACCCTCCTCCTGTCTTTATCTATTTGTCATTAAAGTCTTTTCGTCTCTAAAATGTTTTATTACACGTTTCTGTAGTTCACTTGTGTTTGAAGTAGGTGTAAAATAAATAGTTTTAGATTCTTTCAGAAAAACTGGAAATACAAAAATTACCTTTACTGATTTTTTTTACGTTGATTCAGCGTTCACGGTTTTTTATTTTCTGTACATGTTTTGCAATCCACCTATTTAGTGCTTTTTCAACTGTTCATTTATGAAAACGTTCAGCTCATTAAGGTGACGAGTGCTGTGACTGTTGGTCTTAATATTGTTCAAAAGTGTAACTTAATTATTTTGTTCCCATTTGCTTAATTTTTATCTTCTTCAGTTATGTTTTGTTTTTTGCTTCTATTCTGCTATTTTTCAACTTTTGTTTACTCTTGCTACTATGGATTTTGATACGTTTAAATCAAAGTTGTTTTCAGTTTTAGCTAGCCTTTTTTATAATAATAATAATAATCGTTTTATTTAAAAGCGCCTTTCAGGACACCCAAGGACACTTAACAATCCAATACAGTGCAAACATTATCAGTGACAATTTGAAATATAAAATACATAAAGATTATAAAATGCAAAATAATAAAAATACATTTAGTAAAGTTAATGATTGCTAGTCTAAAGAGATGTGTTTTCAGGGCTGTCTTGAACACCTAATTTACGTAATTTACATTTTTAAGAAAGCTTTTTATTTTTAAGTTTTCAGCTATCATTCTGCTAATTTTAGCTTGAGCTATAGGCCTACTCTTTTATACTTAGGTTTTAGCTACACATTTGCTGTGTTAAGCTATTGTAGATTTGCTACTTTTGAGTTTTACTTATACAGTAACCTACTTTTGGCTAGACTAGCTAACTTTTCTTTTTATAAGCTTTCGCTTATATTTTGCCTACTCTTTTGATACTTAAGATTCTTGATAAATTTTTGCTACTTTTAGCTCTTTTAGTTTTACGCTAGCATTTTTTAAAAAGCTGTCAGCTGCCGCACTACTAATTTTAGCCTTTAGCTACTCTTTTGCTAATTTAGATTTAGCTATAACCTTTTGTAACTTTTAGCAAACGTTTTGCTACTTTTAGCTAGCCATTTGCTGGGTTGGGGTTTTGGTTACAGTTTTGCCTTTTTTAACCGTTAGCCAACCCATCCTACATCTAGTTTTAACTACCTTTCTTTTTTTCTTAAAAAAAAAGACTTTCAGCAATTGTTCTACTGCTTTGTCACCCTTTACTTTTAGCTAGCATATTTCTACTGGTACTTTTAATTTCTAGCTTTATTTTTGACTTATTTTAAGCTATCATTCATTCATTCATTCATTCATTCATTCAACCTTTATTTAGTCAGGTAAATCTAATTGAGCCTCATGGGCTCATTTACGAAAGCGACCTGTTAAAACTAAAGAACGATGAACAGCAATGGTAGAATCTCCTTAAACAATAAACAATAGAAAACAAAAGAGAGAAAAAACAAAAGAGAGAAATACATTTTTTTAACAAAGTATCAAAAAACTAGCAAAACATTATAAGGTAGATGTATAAAATCAAAGACAGGAACAAATCTGCATTGGTTTTTGCCAGGATTCCAACAGATTCTGAAAACCATTTAGAGAAGTCAAGTTCGAGAGCTTCAGATCTTTTTGTAAGATATTCCATGAAGCAGGAGCGGAGTAGGAGAAGGCCCTTTTTCCAAGTTCAGTCCTCACTGACGGAACACTGCAGGTAATCATGTCCTGAGAGCGCACACTTGCAGCTACTGTTCTGTTAAGTCTTAGCTACTCCTTTGTTGCTTTCAGTTTTAGCCTTTTGCAGTTTTTAGCATGCTTGTTACATTTTTGCTATTCATAGCATTTTGTTGGCATTTTGCAATGTTTTAGCTAATGTTTGTCAATTTTAGCTAACATTTTTGCTGCTCTTGGGATTGTGTTTTGCTACTTTGGTGGCTTGTGGCTAATTTTATTTTCAACCATTTACAGTTTTTTTTTTTTTTTTTTGCTTCTAGCTAGTTTTACTTCTTTTAGCTTTAACTACTCAGCAGATTTCAGCAGCTATGCCCTCAATAATTACACAAAATGTGATTAATTTAGTGTCACTGCCTAATTTATTTTATATATTAGTTATTTTGAAATTACAGGTTTCAGATAAGAGCATTTTGTCACGTTTTTTAAGTAGCCTATACCTTAATTTTAATAAATATTCAACCATGCTGAGTATCTAACCAAGTAAATAAGTCACAGAGTTTCTCCTAACTGTAACTGAGTCAAAATAAAAAGCATAAATTGAAACTTCAGTCACCGTCGCACTTTTTGGATGTGAACAATCCATCGTTATATGAGTGTGTCTGTCCTTTTACTCTCTGATTATTCAGTTCCCTCCGAGGTCCGGAGCTTTAAGCAGTGAAGATGCTTTATGAGCTGGCAGCTGGTGCCAAGGTAATCTGAAGTAATGCAGTTGTCAGGCTCTATTGTCTCTGCTGCTGGCCTCATCTCCCACTCGCAGTCCATAAAACCAGTCATTTAAACCCCTAATGAAGTGAAGAGTCTGGACCAGCAGCAGATAAAGCTGGCCAGAAAAAAGATAATTTCCTTAGCCCCTTATTCCCTTTGCTGATGGGAAAATCCACGCCAGGATCTTGTTTTAGATTAGTTTTTCACAACAGTTGTTGGATTCAGTCTGGTCAGCTCAGGTCAAATATTTGAAACCGTGTCAATGATTGATTTGAATTTTAAAATCCAATCCACAAGTTGAGTTTAGAGCTTTAAAATGTTTTTCTGTGGAGAGGTGAAATCTTGGCCAGAGGTAAATTTGTGCATCGGTTTCCACAAAATTTGTAAACGGTGGGGAAAAAAAACTACAAAAATTTATGGAAAATGGTTAACTGGCTCCTGTAAAAAAAAAAAATATATACAGTATATACGCCCCGACTTACGAACAAGTTCCGTTCCTACGCCCGTTCGTAACACAAAAATCGTCGTAAGTAGAAAATACGTCCAAACGGCACCTCATACATGCACCTCATACATCCAAGCACCTCATATCATACGTACAGTACTGTATTTTTACCAAGCACTTAGCCTATCCTAACACATTACCCTACATAATTATCAAAAACCACATACATTTAGGAGCCATAATGAAGGAAAAAAAGAGTTAATTTCTTACTGGTAGCTGGTGAATTCTTTCTCCGTCTGTTAGCATGTTAGCTCGTGCACCTCCAAGCTCCTGCAGCTTCACGCGGTCAACAGCGTTTACAGCAACGTCTGTTACCATGTTAGCTCGTTGCTAGCATGTTAGCTCATTGCTCAGCTGCCTCATAAACCTCTGCTCAAAACAATAAGGTCTCCTGTATTTTCACATGCGGTCCAGAGTTAGCATATTTAGCATATTAGCCCCTCCTGACAAGTCCTCTGCTCCGGTCTGCGCCTGAGGTTTCCTGTAAATTTCCAGCACGTCAAGCTCCCCCCTCCCTCCTGCTCCCTCCTGCTCCCTCCTGCTCCCTCCTGTAAGTTTCTTTTCTCCTGTAAGTTTCGTTTCTCCAGTAAGTTTCGTTTCTGTACTGTATTTTTCAATGGGAGCGCGTTCGTAAAGTTGAATCGCCGTAAGTCGAGACTGCCATAACTCGAGGACTACCTGTGTGTAATAATTAAAGTAAAGGTGTGGCTGATTTTTACTCACAAAACCATCTGAAGGTTGAGGTAAAGTTAAGTGGTGTTTAACTTGTAGTTGAATCATCTCAGTTTGGAGAATCAAGGAGAAAGATTCACGTAGGAAACAGCTAGTAAAAACAAGATGAGTTCAAGAATAAATGTCTATACGAAAACAGCTCAAACTAAAAATAAATAATAATACAATTTGAACATGCCATGTTAAATATATTTGTTTGTCCCTTTGCCACTGAACAACGTTCATGTTGCTATGCTAGCTGCTATGCTAACTGCTATGCTAACTGCATACTCTGTGGCTGCTATAGGTATCCCGCCTATTTCGGAGTCTTCCAGTTTTACAAAAAAATCTCTGTCTATCATTGCTTTCTTCCTATAATTCAATTTCTTCAAATCACTCAAGCAAAAACACAATTAACCTACAAACAACTACTCTTCTGTTTGTGTTTGTTTTGTTGATGTAATTTCATGATTAGTTGCTGCTTGAACAATTTCACAGCCCTGTTCGATGGAAAACTAGAAGTATAGTAGTTCAGTTTGGTGGTAGGAGTTCTGATTTTTTTTCTTGAATCAACCCTGCTCCTGATTCTCTGCCCCGACTCCTGTCTACTGCAGGTAAGATACTGACTACACATAACTACACTCCTACTTGTGCTATTGATTGCTATTTTACATTTTGATGTTTCAAGACAAAGTCAGAAAGAAGTCGAATTTGAATATTAAAAAAAAGATTAAAGAGTTTCTGTAAGTTTTGGTCCCGGCGGGGCGATTAACATGTCTAACGGACGCCGAGTGGTAAATTTTACGACCAGACATCTGTGAGCGGCCAGCTGGTTCTGCTGGGCCGAAGCTGAGGCCGTCTCCTACAGCAGTGCACACCTAGGAGAGTGGTGCGGTCTCGGTTGTTGGAAAAGTTCAGGTCTAAGGTTATTGATTAGTGATTGGAATAGGAAACTGTGTGGGTTTGTGTGAGTGTGTGCTGGACTGAGGGAATTAGATTGACCTCAAGGTCTCGGGAGGCTGTGGTTCTGCTGCTGCGTGTTGGTTCTGACCGGTAAATCACACACAAAACTCTTCTCTGTTGGCAGAGCGACGGGCCGTACATTTCCTTTATCGTCTTGCAGGCCAGACACTGCAGACGACCAATCAGGACAAAACCTCACCAGGGAGATGAAGATACTGTGTGTGTGTGTGTGTGTCTTTGTATTTGTTACCTTGTAGGGCCCATTTCTCCAACTTATACCACACTGTGAGGACCAACTGCTCCTTATGGGGCCCCATAGAGAGCAGTGCCGTTGATGGCTTAGGGGTTAGGTTTAGGGTTAGGTATGTACTGGTAATGGTTAGGTTAGGTTTAGGGTTAGGTATACTGGTAATGGTTAGGTTTAGGGTTAGGTATGTACTGGTTAGGTTTAGGGTTAGGTATGTACTGGTAATGGTTAGGTTAGGTTTAGGGTTAGGTATACTGGTAATGGTTAGGTTTAGGGTTAGGTATGTACTGGTTAGGTTTAGGGTTAGGTATGTACTGGTTAGGTTTAGGTAGTTACTGGTAATGGTTATGTTTAGAGTTAGGTATGTACTGGTAATGGTTAGGTTTAGGGTTAGGTATGTACTGGTACTGGTTAGGTTTAGGGTTAGGTATGTACTGGTACTGGTTAGGTTTAGGGTTAGGTATGTACCGGTAATGGTTAGGTTTAGGGTTAGGTATGTACTGGTAATGGTTAGGTTTAGGATTAGGCATGTATTGGTGATGGTTAGGTTTAGGGTTAGGCATGTACTGTAATGGTTAGGTTAGGTATGTACTGGTAATGGTTAGGTTTAGGGTTAGGTACTGGTAATGGTAATGGTTAGGTTTAGGGTTAGGTATGTACTGGTAATGATTAGGTATGTAATGGTTAGGTTTAGGGTTAGGTATGTACTGGTAATGGTTAGGTATGTAATGGTTAGGTTTAGGGTTAGGTATGTACTGGTAATGGTTAGGTTTAGGGTACGGGTCAGGGTTAGGTTATAG
This sequence comes from Garcialebias charrua, assembly GCA_038048925.1. Taxonomy (NCBI): domain Eukaryota; kingdom Metazoa; phylum Chordata; class Actinopteri; order Cyprinodontiformes; family Rivulidae; genus Garcialebias; species Garcialebias charrua. The sequence goes on from JBBPBX010015841.1 coordinate 47,467, forward strand.
AAATGAATGAATGGAAGTCAATACAAAGTCCCTGTAAATATAGAAAGACAAACTTTTATGCGTGTGTGTGTGTGTGTGTGTGTGTGGGTGTGCGTGCATGTGTGTGTGTGTTGGGTTCACTGATGAAATGACAAATTTGTTTTTACACACATTAATTAAAATACGACATAAACTTAAAGAAAAATGGGAAAATTCCAACATTATGGCAGTTTAAAGCTGCTATATGTAACATTTCAAAACGCTGGCACTTAGAAACATTTTGAACAGAGACACGTTTCTGGTCCCTCCTCACTCAGAGCCATATATGACTCAGCTCCACCTCGCTCGCGCAGCAGCCTGGAATGCTCCGCCTCCACTACGTCCCGTCTCAACTCTGGTCTCAACCGCTGCAAAGTTCTGTGATTATATAATAATAACAATAATAATGAATTCAATTTATAACGCACTTTTCATTAATGAAAATCTCAAAGTGCTACAAGGTGCAACAGAATTAAATGTCAATAAAACAAGTAAAATCAATAACAGTATCAACTAAGATCAAAAGTAGAATCATGAGGAGGTAGAGTATGCTCGGTTGAAAAGAAAGGTCTTCAAGCCGCTCTTAAAGTCAACCACAGACTGTGGGGCTCTCAGACAGTCAGGAAGAGAGTTCCACAGGTGGGGGGCAGCCACACTGAAAGCCCGGTCTCCCATGGTCCTTAATTTGGTTCTCGGAATGTGAAGGAGATTACTGTTCTGTGACCGCAGCGACCGGGTGGATGAGTATGGAATAAGAATATCCTTCAGATAATCTGGTGAAGCTCCATGTAAGCATTGATGTGTAATGAGAGCAGTTTTGTACTGAATTCTGTAGGCGACAGGAAGCCAATGAAGGTTATGGAGAATGGGCGTAATATGTTCAAATTTACGAACTCTCAACAAGATCCTTGCTGCACTGTTTTGAATATATTGAAGTTTCTGAAGGTTTTTGCCAGGGATTCCAATAAACAGGGAGTTGCAGTAGTCGAGCCTGGAGGAGACAAAAGCATGGACGAGCTTCTCAGCATCGGAAAAAGTTAGGGATGGGCGAAGTCTGGAGATGTTTCGAAGATGGAAGAAGCAAGTTTTAAACAGAAGCTTAATGTGATTTTCAAATGTAAGATTGGAGTCCATTTTTATTCCAAGATTAGTAACAGAGGTGGAGAGGGGGATGTCTTGTCCAGAAAAGGAAAGTGTTGTTATAGGAGATGTTTGTACCTGGTGAGGGGTGCCAATCAGTATGGCCTCAGTCTTGGAGCAGTTTAATTGAAGAAAGTTCTGATTCATCCATGCCCTAATTGCCTCCAGGCAGGCAGAGAGGGCAGTGAGTGAAGATGGAGATGACAAGGTGGAAGATGAGGATGCTCCAGTCCTGATGTAAAGCTGTGTATCGTCGGCATAACAGTGAAAAGAAATGTTGAACTGATTAA
>JBBPBX010015842.1:6579-24009 GCA_038048925.1 Garcialebias charrua
TGTGATGTTAGTCAAGTATCTCAAGTACAACTGGACAGTTTTTAATGAAACTTTGTGTTTTTGTCTACAACTGAATGACTTCTGGAGTCTACACAGTTCAAGATATTAGGAAACACAAAAACCAGCTACGACCCAGATATTGATCTTAAACTTAGAAACCAACAGATCTTGCAATTAGGCCTGAAGACACTGGTGACTAAGGCTTAATTCCAGTGCTCTTCACTGACCTCTCCCTTACTCTTTTCTCTTTAAAAATCTGTTTAAACCGTCCAAAATTGTGTTTTTGGCTCATTAAAAGCAGCTAAGATGAGAAGCTAAGCTACGAGCTAACAGGCCGACCTTGGCAATAAACCTCCGTCTTGTCGAGCTCCAAAATTCACAATTGAAACCCGTGCCTTCATGTAAAAAGTTGTTTTTCTCTGCAAAAAGAAGCTGAGAACTTGTTTACTGATTTTTTTAATTAAAAGCTTTGTGTGAAAAATGCTATGCTAAAGAGCTCAAATCACTGAGCATCCACCGTGTCACCGTGTTAAGGCTCAGTTATAGTTGCGCTTTTGTCCGCAGGCTGGAGCGCGCGCGCACTGAGCCCGCACTGAGCCGTGCGGCTTCATGCGTTTACAGTGTCGCCGGCAGCGCATGGCAAAGTGCTGTTCTTTTACGGACCAGCAGGTGGCAGTACCCTCTAAAACCTGTGCATATGTTGCAAGAAAGGTGTAGAAGAAGAAATCTACCGTAGAAGAACTGTTTGAAATCACACAACAAAAACAAATGGCTTTCCGCTCGCTCTGGGAATTTAATATATTTTTATCACATAGAAAACATTCCTCCATGCGTCGCGACGCCGTTTCCACGACCACAGCGGCGCAGACAGCTGCAGGCTCTGGCGTGAAGAGCGTGAAGGCTGTCTATGAGGTCCCCACCCGAGCTGTCAATCAATTCAGTAGCGCCCACGGCGCGCGCACAAGGCTTGCGGAGTTTCAAAAATTCGGAGGTGCGCGACACGCGCCAAACCGACGCGCAAGGCCAAAGTGCGGGGGCGGGGACTATGCAATTGCGTCACTTTGGCAGCGCGCTCTCTCGCGCCCTATGCGACACGTCAACCATAAACCAGGCTTCAGCCCATGTCATGTCATGGGCCCTCCCTCGCATTTTTCTTAAACAGACAGCTGTTCAACTATCCATCCTTTGGTTCAAACAGTATTATACTGCCATCAGGTGGTCAAAAAAGGTACTACACTCCAAACAAATCAACAGTTCTTCTAAAACTTGACAATTAATTATTGTCAAATTTCAAACAATGTTATCGTTTATCACAATAATTTCTGAGACAATCACCCAGCAAAATTTGTTATTGTGACAGGCCTACTTGAAATATCGTAATACTGACTAAAGTTGTTGATTTTTTTTTTTTTTTGAGGTTCAATGAAAAGCATATAAATATGCAATGTCTTCCCTGGTGTAGATATCCCTTTGAATGACCACAAATTATTAAAATGGAGTTTAGGTCTTTACAAATACATTAGTTAGAGTCTAGTCCAAGTAGAGCCAAGACCACAGAGGATTGTGAGCCATCTTAAAATACCTCCACTCTCAAATATCAAAGTCAAGTCAAAGTCAAAGTCAACTTTATTGTCAGAACTGCAATATGTACAGGACATACACAGGATTGAAATTGCATTTCTCTCTCAGTCCCTCGGTGCAACAGTAACCATTTAAACACTAAACAATTAATAAACAAGCATAAAATGAAATAATAAAAGTTTAGTACTGTCCTGAGTTTTTTGCATAGTAGTTTTTCATAGTAGTAAAAAAAGTATAAAAAGTTTCACCAACACCAAAACACCAACATTTAATAAACATAATCATAAAATGAAATAGAGTGTAATACTGTCCTGAGTTTTTTCATAGTAGTTTTCCATAGTAGTATAAAAGTATAAAAAGTTTCACCAACACCAAAAATGAAATAGAGTGTAATACTGTCCCGAAGTATAAAGTATAAAAAGTATATCTATAAAATAAATGAAGGTTCTGGCATTTGACATTTGTAAAGAGTGACAAAGCAGCATATGGGGTTAATGTACACAGTATATGTATGAGGTAGTTGATATTGGTATAGAAACAAAGTGGCATTATGCAATAAGGCTAGTAAAAAGAATATATACTGTATATCAGCAGTAGTGTAGATATAAAAAGTCTAGATGTAAACAGTAGTAATAAATGTAAACAGTAGTAATAAATGTAAACAGTAGTAATAAATGTCAACAATAAATGTAAACAGTAAATATGTCATTTATATTCAATATTTTTATCGCTGCAGCAAGTGTCCCAGTCTAGGAGCCAAGATGGTCTAGTGGCAGGGCTTTTGACTTGGGACCCGAAGGACGCGGGTTCGCGTCCCGGCCACTACCCACCTTGGGGTGTCTATGAGTGCACACCTATTTCTCCAGCTCCCCGGGCGCTTTCGGGCTGCTCACTGCACCACCTGGTAGGTGGTTGGGTTAAATGCAGAGACGAATTTCGTCTGTGTATGGGAAACATACGCAGATGACAGGAAAAGACATTATTATTATTATAAAGTGTTATGTTTTGTTTAGTATGGTGGGTTAAGTGTTAATAAATACACTGCTGCTTTTTGAGAACAAATAATTATAGAAATCCATATAAATAACCATGTATTGGAAACTTTACTTAGAGGTAACGGTTGCAAGACACAAGAAAACAAAAAATACACAACATTTTATGAAACAGAATGATAAAACACAAAAACATGTCAGAAAATGTGACAACAAAGAACAACAACAAACAACAAAGAAATTCTGGAAAAACAAACAGTACTCAGATTGTTGAATTAGCAAAACAGTTCCCAAAACTGAATACAGTAGTCCTTCGCTACATCGCAGTTCGTTTTTTGCTGACTCGCTCTATCACAGTTTTCAAAGTAAGAGTGGACATGACACACAATTGGCTGATTGATGGATGAGCTGCATGACTGACATGGATTTTTTTTTCTTTTTCATAAATTATTTTTAATTATTTAGCACCTGTTTGCAGCCCATAGCTGTGGGAGAAACTTCCTCCTGCAGCTGATCAGCTGATCTCTGCTCTGCTGATCTCCATGCAGAGCGGAGAAGTGTGTGTGGCCAAGAGAGCAGCCGGATGCAGAGAGCTGAAATCAAGACATGCTGTGCACTTTTAGAGTTTGGAAACATACAATGTTAGACTATTGCAAGAGTGCGGGAAGGGTTAAAAAATATATATACATATATATATATANTATATATATATATATATATATATATTAAAATAAGCTACTACTGTACTTACTACTTGTATTACTACTGTACTTATAATATTCCATACTTCACATTTTTTCACTTATCGCGGGGCTTCAGGGATCCCTTGCGATAAACGAGGGACTACTGTATTATTTATATAGATTAGGGCAAATGTGCTATGTGAAAACTTATCTCTGTGTTGTTTTATTTTTGGTTTGGGCCATGCTTTGCACTTTAGAGCCTCAGTAGTGTTTATAGAAGCTTGTCTTATTTGTAGCCTCTTCATGTATTTATTCAGCTTTTTTCTACGAGACAGCACAAAACGACTGATACTCAGCAAAAAATAGGTGACCGCACATAAATGTGACAACCTCACACAGTTTCATGACATTTGTTTCATCACTTGTCAAATAGAAGCATTTCAGTTTGTGTCTTAAGGGCATTTTAGCAAGAGTAAAGATGTGAAAAATGAAAAGGAGCGGTGTTAAAACCATAGCACACAAAAACATTCAAGTTTGAAAAACCAGACTGGCATTCAACCGTTTGTAGACCAATTACAAACTGTCTGAGATATTGATAGTGTTGGTTGAAACTGGGTAGTATTCATGGACAGAAATGCTTGTCTAGGGTTGCAAAACACACCCCATTAAGCAGTATTGCAGCATTAAAAGATTTTGGTTTTCAACTTTTTGTGGGGGATTAATGATCATTAAACAAATTGCAGTTTGGAAGAAATTCAGAAAAGGCTTGCCCTGACTGATCCTGTGAGAAAATGAGAAAACTTGCATGTTTGCCTCCAGTCTACTTTTCTCACAGCCACTAATGGGTCTTTCTTAGAATAACTACACATCACTAACTGTAAATACTAGATTAAATTTAATAAAAAAGCAAAATATTCAAAACCAATATAAACGTCTTAGTACAGTATTCCTATCCAAATATGATGCAATGCATGCAGATAACTGCTCACGGTGTTTTGCTAAAATTAAGAACAAAATCATAAAACAAATGTTTATAATAAAGCAAGGGGCTGTAACTAAATTGATAGCACTTAAACTGATTGTTCTTTAAAACAAATGTCTCGGCATTTATCCCCAAAGGCGTAAGAGACACTCACTGGAATCACCCATTTATCCACCTAAATCCTAAAGAAACATTGTGTGTGGTCAATAATAAATAAAACTCATTTGACAGATTTTAATCTGTGTGTCATTTTTTTACTCCTTTGGGCAGTAAATGTTACCCAGATGGATTTTTCCATGCCTCACATTCTGCAAACACTACCTCACTATATTTAGGCTGTTTCCTGGTGTCGTGCTGAGACATACAGGTGAACAGCACGAGGGGAAATAAATTCTGTGTGATTATAACATCTTTGGCTGTGACAGCCCACTGTTCTTTTCACAACTATTCTTGGCTGAAATGCTTAAAGAGTGCCATGCCATTACTTTGAAGCACTGATGCCTGTCAGCTTCCATGCCATAGATGTGTTTTTTTATATCCAGAAAACTTAACATTGCAAATTAGTTATTTTTCGGTCCTCACAGATGTCTCGCCATATGCTCCGATCCATCATGGCCAATTTCATTTCAGGGACAGAGAGTCTTGTATCTGCCATCAGCCTGTTGATGTAGGAGGTTGCTGGTCGTCCTCTTCCTCTGTGACCATTTGCCGATTCCCAGAATAAAACCCAAATGACACATTCCTTCTTGGCTCCATGAGCAGGAAAATGAAATAGTCTGATTTTAATCTCTTCTGATACTGGTGGGAGGTTTCTGTAAAGGTCCTTGTTTGCCAACTCATCTTGCCATTTGACAGTGAGGGCATGTGTAGATGAGTAAAGCACCCATTTAATCTCTTGTGTTGTGTTTTAGTATTGCCTCTTATGCATTGGAAAGCCCGGTCCGACCTAGACCAGCCACATTCAGCCCAGACCCAGTCGTCCCCATCTCTGGTTTTGTTTGCTCTCATGTGGGCAAGATCATCATAGCAAGACCATACGAATCTCAGCTCAGCAATAACTACACCTCAAAGTTTTCTAGGGCACTGGCACTATCTTTTGCATTGTCATTTTTTCTAAAGGAATACATGTATAGGAGCTCTCTCTATCACACAACCGGCCAGAAGCAAGTAGCTGAAGGACATGGTGGTAAGGAGGAGTCACTTAAAGTATTGTATGGCTCATACTGTATGTGATGTTTTATCCACAAGTCTTCTTCAGTCTGTTTTCATCTGTCCCGATGACCTGACTGGCTGTTGATTTTTTTTTTACCTGGGTGATTGATCACGAACCTTGAGGTCAGCGGTGATGTTTTCTGGATGGCATTTGGTCATGTAGGGTACACCTCATTACATAGTCCACCACAATAATAAAAAGGTATGGAACAAATGTGTCTCCTTGTAGCACCCTTTCTAGGACCTCAAAAAAGTCTGTTTCACCATCAGCAGACAACACTTTAGCAAATGTGTTCTTATACAGTACATGATGCTTATGGACTGGATTGTATTTTATTTATTTTTTTCAGGAATACCATACCACTGTATTTTGATCCTTTTTTCCCTGTCAGCTGTTTCAAAAGCTTTTTTGAAATCCGCAAACGTGAGAACGGCTGATAGGTTCTTTGACTTGAACAATGATTTTTCAAAGAGTGAGAATCTTTGCTGTTGTAGAGCATTCTCTAAAACCTATTTAGTTGCTCCTTAATACAGGATCAGTGTGTACCCACACTTACTAGCATTTTGTTGAAGAGTTTAGCTGCAATTGAAGTCAGACTGATTCCTCTGAAATTTTCTGGGAGACCCAGATTTCCTTTTTCGGGAATAGGGGCTATACCAGTTCTGGGCCAGATCTCAGGTTTGTTGCCATTAAAAAAAAGTTTTATTGCAGATTTGTAGCAACTGTTCATTTAGTGCCCCAATCTTCCACACTTCACCCGGAATGTCATCTAATCCAGTTACCTTACTGTTTGGTACATTATTTGGTACTTCTTCTAGCTCAAATGTTGTGAAGTCATGGGTGTGTATTGGAATCTTACTAGTAATTATGCTTTTTGGTTTAAATGAAGCATTGGTTCTTGGAGATTTTGTAGGAGCAAGAAGCTTTTCAAAGGGACTTTTCCAGAGGTTCAATGTTCTGCTGGAGAATCAGCCTTCAGGACGGATCTGCTTTTATTTTTCTGGCCTCACCACATGACTTGTTTTCCTGAGCGGTATTAATTCCTTGCACCCCACCTATCACCTACTGAGCCAAGCACTTCATATAAGCTTTATTCAAAGTCATGATGTTTTGGTTAAAAGTCATATGGTTTTCAGGTAATGGGTCAGCTCTCATTCTTTTAGAAGATTATTTTACATGTTAAACATTGCAAATACATAAATGAAAAATGAGACAGGGATGCAGAACAAGTCCTAGTTAGTCCCAGCAAGTCCAAGCTACAGTAAAAATCAGCAATCGTTGCTGTAGCAAAGATTAGTTTAGCTAATGTAGCTTGTATCTGCAGGCTATGAGGGACATCTATGTGTATTGTAATTACTTACTCTGCCAGCCACCAGAACTTTTTTATTAACATGAAGAGTACAGACATCCTTCACAAATCTGTTAAAACACTGGTTATCCATAGATTTAACTTAAGCCCTTCGAAGCTCCTCTGCTGTAGACACTCCTCCTGTTCACTAAATAATTAACAATATCAGTAACTTATCAGTGGCAACATGTCAGCGTGGTCTGACATGATTTCTTTCTCTACCTCATATGGGACAACTCTGACCACAGCTATTGTATGCATATATAGCACTTTGAGATTTTTATTAATGAAAAGTGCATTATAAATGGAATTCATTATTATTATTATTATATATTTCTCTTGCGCCTTGGTCAAGAGTCTGTCTGTATGCCATCTTGAGCGAACACGTTCTAGCGTGAGCCTACACAGCAGAAGGAAATGTAGTATTATGCAATATTGGTCACGTGTGTGGGAACTATGTATTACAGCATTTGCGATTAGAAACTCTTGTTTTATCATATTGTGATATTATTGCAAATGCAATTAGTTGTTCAGCCCTATAACTACCATGAAAATTTTCCTGAAGTAACCATGTAACTCACAATTAAATGGAAATGTAAAGGTTTATAAAACAGTGATTGTATGAACACATGCAACATTTTTTAGATTGAAAAGTTTTAATACATTAGTAATTAAGCTAATGGCTAGTCTAAGCATGTCAGTTTGATTTTATAAATCTTTACATTACTGTCTTGTATGTATTAGATGATTATTCTGTTTTATTATGTACTTTTTTCCTTTAGATTTTTATACTGTATAGTTCTTTCTTTTACAAGCAAATAATTTATAATGGCATCTTGCTGCAGTGAGAGGCTTATGCCGGGTTCCCACTGAACGCGTCTTGAGCATCAAAAACGCTCCTAACGCACGGTGTTTGCTGCTTGTCAACAGACGTCTGTTCACATCGAACGCGTCTGAAGACGCGCAGTGGGAGGAGCGTCTTGGTCCTTTTCCGGTCGGGTTTGTTTTGTTTTTTGTACACCGGGCAGATAAAATCAGCTGTTCGTGAGCCTCGTTACTACTTGAGAGTCAGAGTCAGAGAGTCAGAGAGAATTTATTGTCATTTGCACCGCATGTAGTACATGTGTTGAAAACGAGATTATGTACACAGGGTCCCAGTTACATCCAACAACAAATGCAAGAGAAATACAATAATAACATCTAGGATTAACTAAGAGAGACATCACATCAGCTAGTAATACACTAAGCCCTAATGTAGTAGAAAAACATCATTATAAACAGCAGCACGAACATGAGCAGATGGTCACAGATGAACGCAGCAACAAGAAACAGATCAGTATCAGTATGATGTGACATTTTGCAGTGTTTATTCTTATTATTTATTTATTCATGAGTCTGACAGCCTCAGGGTAGAAGCTGTTTCTCAGTCTAGTGGTTCTACATTTGATGCTCCTCAACCTCCGTCCCGAGGGGAGTGGTGCAAAGAGTGAGTGTGCTGGGTGAGTGAGGTCTTTCATGATGCAGGTGGCTCTTTTTCTGCATCTGGAGGTGTAAATGTCTGTGATGGTGGGGAGACTGACTCCCACAGACTTCTGTGCAGCCTTCACCACTCTCTGCAGAGCTTTTCTCTCTGCAACTGTGCAGCCTCCATGCCACACGTTGATGCTGGAGCACAGGACGCTCTCCACTGCACACCTGTAGAACGAGGTGAGGACTGGGCTTCTCAGACCGGCTCGTCTCAGCCGTCTGAGGAAGTAGAGTCTCTGATGACCTTTCTTGATCAGGCTGGTGGTGTTGTTGCTCCAGCTGAGGTTATCATTCATGTGTACACCCAGGTATTTGTAGCTGGAGACCACCTCCACCGCAGATCCACCTATATACAGTGGGGTGTGGGTGTGTTTGTTCCTTCTGAAGTCCACAATCATCTCCTTCGTCTTCTTCACATTCATGTGAAGGTTGTTCTCTTGAGTGGGTTTTCTACGAGCCGAACTGCAGCTCCGAAAGTCTTTGTTGAGATTAAAACGTTTATTTTTATTTTTGGGGTGATCGTACGCTTGAGCGGACAGCGGCAACTGTAAAAATGCCAAGTTTCTTACTGGAGGCTGGTTTCTTCATGGAGGCTTGTTGGGCTAAGTTTAAAAAGTCTAAAAAAAAGTCCAGTCGTCGTTGCGTCATCACATAGCAGAGGCTTTCCCGATTGGTTGCTGCGACACGGCGATCAGCTAAAGTTCAATTATTTGAACTCAGGCTTGAACTGCTCAAAACGTGCCGCGTCACGCTTCGCCGCTCCTCATTGCTCTTCCAAATAGACTTTGCATGTAAAATGGCTGCTTCCGCTGCTCGAAACGCGTTTGGTGGGTAGCCGGCATTAATAAGAGACCTGCATCACTCAACAATAAATCTGTTTTCTGTTTAGTGAGATGTCTTAAATTTATTTGCTTCTGGCTTTGATAATTAGGCTCACTACTCATTAGTCTGCAGTAGTGTGTATTAAACATAAACATTACATCTGCTAATCAGATTAGCTTTTAATCTAGAGAAACACAATAGCAGTTTAGACATTTTAGTTTAAGTCATAAAGTGTTACTTTTGAACCTAATAGAAGCAGCTTAGGCACAGCAGTGATATCTATAGGTCAGTTAATCTTTTCTCTATATTATAGCCTGCCTGCTGCCTGTGGTTTGGTATATTTAGTTCACAGACTGTAAAGTGGTATTGATCTACTAATCTTTTCTCCCTGCAAGAAAGCAATTGCTTATTTTAGCGTATAACGTTTCCTTAAAGATGCTGTGAAGATATAAATACACCAGGTTTAGTGTTGTGCAGTTCTTTAAAGTCAAAGTCAACATGAATATTTGTCAATTATTTTTGTTTCCCTTGAAATATTTTTTCTCACACTTTTCTTTAAATCAGCTCTGGTTTTTCTAGATTAGGGAATAAAGCCAACACTGACTTTGAAAGTTTTTAAGTTTAACATAAACATGAAGCCAATAAACCTTTCTTCAACACAAAACACAACTGAATTCAGATTAATTGAAATTAAATGTTTTAAACAAAAGTTTAACAAGATTTATGCCTATGGCTTCCTTTTTTTCAGATCAAGGGATGGTGCAGTGTCCAAGTTACTTATCCAAATTAAATTTTGACCTTCCTCACCCTGAAGCTCAGTGCTGACAAAAGAAAGAACATGCAGATATGTGGACATGTGTTGAGTGGGTGATTGTACATCAGCGTACTTTAAGACAGATTTTTTTTTACATTGATAACCACCAGAGGATTTATAAACCATTAAAATAAATGCTTTGCACAGCTTGCTAATATCACACATTTCCACACATCTGATAACCTGAACTTTATATACACACTCACTCTTTCTGCTCTGCCAATTTTATTTTTACACCAGCTCAAGTCATGCGGAATTGAGGTTAAAGCTTCAGAGACAAGTGTTTTTTTTTCAGCTGAGGTTTCTGTAGACTGACCCACATCTAGCAGTAAGAGATTTAGTCATGTATGAGTGGTTTTGTTTTAAAGCCAAACAGGAATGAAAGCCAATCCTACATTGTTCTTTCTTTCTGTCTTTATTAAGTTTAAACTGTGAGGAAACACAATCTTCATACATCACGAACTCTATAGCTCTGCCTCTCAAAAAGCCTGGTGTTAAGACCTCAAACATACATTCAGTGCTGAAATAAAGGATGTTGCTTATACTCCACACTTAAAACGCAAAGAAAAAAAACTACTGTAATATTTAACTTTAATTAAATGTATTAACTTCAGTGAACTGTTTATTTTCAATTCACTTTATTTTTATAGTGCGAAGTCACAACAGAAGTTGTCTCAAAGTTGTACAAAAACATTCACATACATTAGAAAAGCCCATTAGGATTCAAGGTTCTTTATTTGTCATACACACCACATGTGGTACATGAGGTGGAACAAAATTATTTACACAGGGTCCCAGTTACATCCAACAAAAGTATAAAATGTAAAAATAAAACAGTAAAAACATCTAAGTTATGTACTAAGAAAAATTTTAACTAAAAATACGCTAAGCACTGGTAGTACAAAAACAATACGCCGAACAGCAGCACGAATATGAGTCTGTGTGAGCAGATGAGCACGAATGAACACAGCAACAACAAATCAGAAGCTTCATGACTTGGGCTGCCCCCTCTCTGATACATCTGAGGCTACTCAATGTTGCGCTCCTGCCGCGTGGCCCCCTGGTGGGTGTTCCTTTGCCTGCGGGCGTGCTTGGGCCCCTCACTGTCTGGGGTTGGGCGCTTGGGCGTATGTCGGCTCGGCCTGGTGGCTGCCTGGTGGGGCTCGGGTCTCCTGGTCCTGTCGGGTCTGGGCCTGAGGGGTGGGCGTCCCCGGTGCCCGGGCCTCGGTGACCGGCCCTGGGGCTATGTTGGTGCAGCGGGCTCCGGCGGGGGCCTGTGAATTTGTCGCTGTTGACCCCGGGGGGTGGGCAGCACGTTGGCACAACTGGTAGAGCTGCTGCCTCTCAGCGAGAAGGTTGCCGGTTCAAATCCCGGTCCGGGGCCTTTCTGGGTGGAGTTTGCATGTTCTCCCCGTGCATGCGTGGGTTTCCTCCGGGTACTCCGGTTTCCTCCCACAGACCAAAAAACATGCTTGTTAGGCTGATTGGTGACTCTAAATTGACCCTAGGTGTGAGTGTGAGAGTGGATGGTTGTTTGGTGTGAGTGAGACAGGTCCCTCTTGTAAATGAGTCCCCGTGACTCAACGAGGCTAGCCTGTATAAATAAAGGTTGAATGAATTGTGTGTAGTCACTGGTGGGGCTTCTCCTGTTCTCCCCTTTGGTCGGATCTGGGGAGTTGGTGAGTGGCTCGTCCTGTTCGGGTGGCCCTGGGGACTCTGGGCTTGGGGTCCTTCTTGGGGTCTTGGGCTCTGGTTTCCCCTTTGCCTGCCTCGGGCCTTGGGGGGGGGCGGATCTCTGATGCCTCACGGTCATTGCTATTGAATGTTCTATTGGAGGAAACTTTTTCACTTATGCATGCTCACAACCACACGCAAATGGATGCAGGGATGTATATGTAGATATATGCAGATATGTAGATGGGTATGAATGAATATGAATGTATATGTATGTACAGTATACTGTATATATATTTATAGTTATGATATGTATATTCATGGAAATATACTGCAAGGTCATAAATGTTATTAGTCTTTATGCATGTGTTGCTGTGTTCTGTCATGTACTTTGCAGGATTGCAGACGGAGGTTGGGTGTGTTTGCCTTGTGCATTTTTGTGGATAATTGTTGTGTTTTTTGTCTTACTTTCTGTCTTTCCTTTCCTTTCTCTCTATTAAAAAAATGCATATCGGAGTGAGAGAATGGCTATAAGGTGAGAAGGGAGGCCATCTCTAAAAGGAAAAAAAAAAAGAAGCTTCATGATGTGATTTTTTTCCCCACAGTGATTATTCTGGTTAGATATTCATGAGTCTAACAGTCTCAAGGTAGAAGCTGTTCCTCAGTCTAGTGGTTCTACACTTAATGCTCCTCAACCTCCTTCCTGAGGGGAGTGGGGCAAAAAGTGTGTGTGCTGGGTGAGTGGGGTCCTTCATGATGCAGGTGGCCCTCTTCCTGCATCTGGAGGTGTAAATGTCTGTGATGGTGGGGAGACTGACTCCAACAGACTTCTGTGCAGCCTTCACCACTCTCTGCAAAGCTTTTCTTTCTGCAGCTGTGCAGCCTCCATGCCACACGTTGATGCTGGAGCACAGGATGCTCTCCACTGCACACCTGTAGAAGGAGGTGAGGACTGAGCTTCCCAGACCAGCTCGTCTCAGCCACCTGAGGAAGTAAAGTATGGGCTTTCTTGATCAGGCTGGTAGTGTTGTTGCCCCAGCTGAGGTTGTCATCCAGGTGCACACCCAAGTACTTGTAGCTGGAGATGACTTCCACCACAGATCCTCCTATACAGACCCGGCTGCAGAAACAATTCAAAGGGGGGGCATTCTATTTTTTCAAGGGGGCATATTTTTTTCAGCAAACATTTTATTTGCTTCAAGTTGAACAGCGGCTCTGTGACCACTCCTAATACAGTGCTGTGAAGAAACAATCTCAATAAAATCCATCCATCCATCCATCTTCTTCCGCTTATCCGGGGTCAGGTCGCGGGGGTAGCAGCCTAGGGAGGCCCAGACTTCCCTCTCCCCAGCCACTTGGAGCAGCTCCTCCGGGGGAATCCCAAGGCGTTCCCAGGCCAGCCGAGAAACATAGTCCCTCCAGCGCATCCTGGGTCTTCCTCTGGGTCTCCTCCCGGTGGGACATGCCCGGAACACCTCACCAGGGAGGCGTCCAGGAGGCATCCTAACCAGATGCCCGAGCCACCTCAACTGGCTCCTCTCGATGTGGAGAAGCAGCGGCTCTACTCCGAGTCCCTCCCGGATGACTGAGCTTCTCACCCTATCTCTAAGGGAGAGTCCAGACACCCTGCGGAGAAAACTCATTTCAGCCGCTTGTATCCGAGATCTCGTTCTTTCGGTCACAACCCAAAGCTCATGACCATAGATGAGGGTGGGAACGTAGATCGATCGGTAAATTGAGAGCTTTGCCTTTTGACTCAGCTCTCTCTTCACCACGACAGACCGGTACAGCGCCCGCTTCACTGCGGACGCTGCACCTATCCGCCTATCGATCTCACGCTCCAGTTTTCCCTCATTCGTGAACAAGATCCCGAGATACTTAAACTCCTCCACTTGGGGCAGGACCTCCTCCCCGACCCGGAGAGGGCATGCTACCCTTTTCCGGCTCAAGACCATGGCCTCGGATTTGGAGGAACTGATCCTCATCCCGGCCGCATCACACTCGGCTGCAAACCGCTCCAGTGAAAGTTGTAAATCACGAACTGATGAAGCCAGTAGGACCACATCATCTGCAAAAAACAGAGAAGCGATTCTAAGGTCACCAAAACGGATCATCTCAACACCTTGGCTGCGCCTAGAAATTCTGTCCATAAAATAAAATCACAAAATCAAAAAAAAAAAAGAACAAGACAACATTCATGCTAGCTGAGCTGACGATATAACAATTCCATCACATAACACAGCTGAGTGTAGGTTGCATTAGAACAGTCATCAAGTGATCTGGGCAACTTCACACTCTGCAAAAACCTGTTGCAGCACCAACTCTCAGCATCACACCACAGTTATGCAAGATTAATGTTATGCAGACAGTATATCAAATAAACAAAATACTGTACATTTATTATCTGCACAGCCATAAGTTATTTTGGTAGTGACTTTGAACAAATGACTGTGTTGATAACAATGGAATTTGCAAAAATACAAACCTGGTTTACCGGTAAATTAAACAAGCTACCATTGAATCTTGGAAAAACCAATTACAGTACATGTTATTTAGTAACACAAAAAAGAATATGGATTCTTTTCTAAAAATTGATGGTGTGGAAGTCAAGAGAGTTAATGAGGTGGAGATTTTGGGTGTGATAATTGATGACAAACTGTCGTGGAAACAGCACATCACTTCGGTAAAAATTAAGTTAGCCAGATCTACTGCACTACTGTATAAAGTTAAAGATTTTTTGAATGAGACAGCTTTGTATTTGTTATATAATATAATTTTTGTTCCACATTTAATTTATTGTGTTGAAGTTTGGGGGAAGGCATTTAAAACTATAACAAAGCCTGTTTTTATTTTACAGAAAAGAGCTGTGAGAATTATTTTAGGAAAACCTTATTGCCATCCATCCAATATATTATTTAACCAACTTAAGTTATTGAAATTTTATGATTTGGTGGATTATAATATTTCATTAGTTATGTATAGAGCTCAAAACAACTTACTGCCTCCAAACGTTCAAAAGTTTTTTGTCAAAAGAAGGTCTTGTTATAGTCTTAAGGGAACTGAGATTTTTGCAAAACCTCAGTATAGACCAGTTTGAAGGGTCGGACTGTTTCGATACAGGGAATTGATTTATGGAACAATTTGGAAAACGATGTTAAATATGCTAAATCTATGCTTGTTTAAAAAAATGATCAAATCTAAGTTGTCAAAAATCTTTAGTTAAATCCATTATATTACCGGTAGTAATTTTCTAGTCAACAAATGAAGTTTTTTGTACAATTACTTGAAAAACATTGCTTTAGTTTTTAGTTGTTCTTTTTACCATACCATACCATACCATTTTATTTATAAAGCACTTTAAACAGGAACAAGTCCACACAAAGTGCTGGACAAACAAACACGCAACAGGCAACACAGACAATGAGGTACAACACGAAAAACATAAAAACATTGCAGATCATAAATAAAACGATCCAATACAAATCAGCTGGCATTGAAAGCAATGGAGTAGTAGTGAGTTTTTAACCGGGATTTGAAAACCGAGAGGGAGGGGGCCTGTTTGATGATTAAGTTATTTGGATTGAGTTTGCTTTGGTATTTTTTGTTTTTTGAGGGAAAAAAGGGGCAGATACTATAAGATTATTTCTTCTCTCTGCCTCCTTTCATTTTATGTCTTTTATATTGCACACTGTATGTTTAAACATTGTTTTTTTATTGATGTAAAATGAATAAATTTAATAAAATAAAATAAAGTTTATATTGGACTGCTCATTTCACAGAAAGCACATGGTTAGCTCAAAATCTTCCTCATTTAGCTTTTCAGTTGACTTCAGTGCTTACGTTTCCAACTGAAATGGATGGTGCCGCTTCCTGTCTGCTCTCATTTATTCCACTGTCAGTGTCATTCGTTGTCCTCTTGTTTTGTTGGAAAAAAGTCCGAATATGATATCCATGATACACGGACAGTGGTGAGCGTAGCTTTCTGTTTGAAAACAGCTACCGTAGTTTGCGCATTCAGTCAGTGACCCGCCCCCCTCGAACTGTAGTTTGCTAGAATGTTGCCTTGGCTTCGTTGATTGGTTGAATTGTATGACTGACAAACAAAGATAGGAAAAATAGGAAGATGCACACTCAGAGATTAAAAACAAACCAAAAACTTCCCGTTGTCCAGTCCATAGATATCATATATAGAATGTCTATGGTCCAGTCAGTCAGGGGGGGCAAAGCTGACTCTGCGGGGGGGCAATGTCCCTCAATGCCCGCCCATGCCGCCGGGCCTGCTCCTATATTCAGGGGGAGGGAAGGTGTGTTTTTTCTGTCCGAAATCCACAACCCTCTCCTTCGTCTTCTTTGATGTGAAGGTTGTTATTCCTGCACCAGCTCTCCAGGTGTTCCACCTCCTGCCTTTAGCCGTACTCATCATTGTTTGTGATGCATCCCACCACCACTGTATCGTCTGCAAACTTTACAATATGACAGCCTGGATGGGTAGGTGCAGTGCAGAGTCATACATGAGCAGAGTGAACAGGAGAGGGGTCAGTACACATTTATTTATTCATTTTATAAAAATAAATACACAACAATCACATCTTCTTCCGGCACTCTTCTTCCGGCACTCGGCAAGGCAGGTCGCATATCTTTCTGCTCTTCCCTCCCTAAGTTTTTCCTACTCCCTGCTTGCTTTTCGTCTCGTCTGCGACCCTTCAGCGCTCACTCGAACCAATATGGAATTAATAAATTGGGCTGTTTCTTCAATGGATAAGATTTTTTCCACGAAGCGGACCGTGCCAGGAGAAGCTGTCTGTCCCTCCGACACACACGCGGCTGGATACGTGCTGGACTCGTGGGGTCAGTGGCAGCCCATGTGTCTGACCGTCTTAAGTGTCGAGGACGTGGAGGATTTGTGGATTATTGGATTATTGGTAGCAACTGCTCTGTTTTTTGGCGTAAGCGGAGTTGTTTGTTACTGGAAACTGAGGGAGGCTTCGGCAGCTATCAGCGCGCTGTCGGCACTGCCTGATCAGCAAAATTCTCTGAACCGGGCCGTGAGCTCCTCATCCCAGCTGTTGTATGAGCTCAATCGCTCGCTTGGAGCGGTGGTGGATCACCGCGGACCTGCTGTGCGTTTTGGGACTTGTTTACAGCCACCCCGGATCAATCAAGGGACAGATGGGAGCTCATAGAGCGGAGAGGAGCGGAACCACATATTTGGATTTTTTTCGGCCATGAAACAGCACCACAGACTTGATGGCGGCAGTGGAAAAGAACACTGTGGTCTATTGGATAACAAACAAGAATATTATCTGGCTTCTGTACATGTCCTTGAAAAGTAGGCTGTCGGAAGCCATTCTCCTGGGAGCGAGGAGCTGAAGAAACCTGCTGCCCCCCCCCCCCCCCCCCAGAGATTTCTGTGAAGCCTCAGATAACACCCAGCTGCACATCTGCTGAACTCTGTGTTTGTCTGAAATTACTCACAGACTTATCTCCTTGCCTGCCGTCTCTCCATTTGTTATTGTAACTAAATGTGCTTTTTGATATGGTTTTTACTGGATCACGCGGTGTCTTGAAGACAAAATGTGATTCATCTTTTTTTAATATCAATGCTGTAAAACCCCGTGTCTTTGCCTGTTTTCCTGCTTTTGACCTTCATCTGGGGACAGATGAGCGGCCGCGCTATAAGTATATCATGTGTTGATAAACATATCATGTGTTGATAAACATGTCATGTGCTTTGTTGAGCTGCAGCTTTTTTGCACTCATTCTCTCTCCTGGATGACTGTAACTACATATTTAC
>JBBPBX010015842.1:24040-40787 GCA_038048925.1 Garcialebias charrua
TGGGAGTGTGGAGCTGAAGAAACCTGCTGCCCCCCCCCCAGAGATTTCTGTGAAGCCTCAGATAACACCCAGCTGCACATCTGCTGAACTCTGTGTTTGTCTGAAATTACTCACAGACTTATCTCCTTGCCTGCCGTCTCTCCATTTGTTATTGTAACTAAATGTGCTTTTTGATATGGTTTTTACTGGATCACGCGGTGTCTTGAAGACAAAATGTGATTCATCTTTTTTTAATATCAATGCTGTAAAACCCCGTGTCTTTGCCTGTTTTCCTGCTTTTGACCTTCATCTGGGGACAGATGAGCGGCCGCGCTATAAGTATATCATGTGTTGATAAACATATCATGTGTTGATAAACATGTCATGTGCTTTGTTGAGCTGCAGCTTTTTTGCACTCATTCTCTCTCCTGGATGACTGTAACTACATATTTACGTTGTATTGGTGAAAATTGATGCAATGTCAATAAACCTTCTTATGTCTTATGTCTTATGTATTTTATGAAAATAAAATATAAAATGAAAGGCAGCAGAAAGAAGAAAAAATCTTATTATATCTGCCCCTTTTCAAAACAATCAATTCAAACAATCAATTAAAACAATAATTATCTATAAGTAACAAAACAAAATGAATAACTCATCTCAATTTTCCAATTCCAATACATTACACATTAAACTACTTCATATATATTTCTTTAACAATTCATTTTTGATCATTTTCTTAAACATAAACATTGACATTGCTTTTTTCACATCATACTTTGTGCTTCAAGTCATTCCACAATCCAACTCCCTGGACTGAGGTAGACCGTCCCTTCAAACTAGTTCTATATTGTGTCTTTACAAATACATCAGTTCCCTTTAGATTTTAACAGCTTAGTCTTTTAACAAAATGCATCTGAATATTTAAAGGTAGTGCATTGTTCTGAGCTTTATACATCACCACTAGAATATTGTAATCTACCAAATCATGGAACTTCAGTAATTTCAATTTAAAAAATAATACACTAGACGGATGACAGTAATTTTTTCTTGCAATAATCCTTACAGCTCTTTTCTGTAAAATAAAAATAGGTTTTGTAATAGTTTTACATGCTTTTCCCCAAACATCAATACAATAAATTAAATGTGGAACAATTATTGTATTATACAACACTTTGTCATTTAATAGGTCCTTGACTTTGTATAGTACAGCAATGATTTAGATATTTTCATTTTTACAGACTTTATATGTTGTTTCCATGTCAGTTTGTCATCAATGACAACACCCAAAAACTTCACCTCACTCACTCTACAGATCTCACCACCCTCAATTATGAATGAAACATCTGCAGTTTTCTTTTTATTACTAAATATCATATAATAAGTTTTGTCTAGATTTAATGATAATTTATTTAGTTTAAACCAAGTTTGTATTTTGACAAACTCCGTCTTCATCAACTCCAACATCTGTTTCATATCTTTACCCAAACAAAAGAAAGTAGTATCAGCAAAGAGGACACATTTGAGGAGTCCTGACAACTTTACCAAATCATTGACATATAAAATAAATAACTTAGGTCCAAGTACAGAGCCTTGTGGCACTCCGCATGTGATATTACAAAAAATAGATCTTACATCATCTATTTGTACAAACTGTTTCCTATTCTTCAAATAACTACATACCCACTGCAGCGCTGGTACTCTAATGCCATATTTATTTAATTTCTCAAGGAGAATGGTGTGATCTATTGTATCGAAAGCCTTTTTAAAATCAACAAATATACTTACACAATATAGTTTTTTATCAACAGCTGTAGTTATTTGTTCCATCAACTCCATGAGAGCCATAGATGTAGAATTTTTTGCACTAAACCCATACTGACTATTACTTAAAATATCTTGCCCATTAACAAATTTGTCTAATCTGGTAATAAATCATTTTCCTAAATTTTTTGAGAATTGTGGTAACAAGGAAATTGGTCTGTAATTATTAAACACATATTTATCACCATTTTTAAAGAGTGGAACTACCTTGGCTACTTTCATTCTGTCTGGGAATATTCCTGTTGAAAAAGACAAATTACATATACCTGTATATGTAAATGGCACAACAACATGACTCATATCTTTTACAAACATCATATCCATGTCTGCCCAGTCTTTAGATCTGTCTGAAAAAAATTCTACTAGATTCATTATTTCTTCTTTATCTGTTCCATTTAGAAAAAAACTATTCACACAACCTTTAATTAAATGGTTCACATTTTTATCTACTTTAGTTGCAAGGCTAGTTCCAACATTGACAAAATAATGATTAAAGCCATTTACAATTTCTTTTTCATCATAGATTTCCTAATTGTTCTTCACAAAATACTGAGAAATACCCGTTTTTATCTTGTGTTTATTCAGAACACTATTCATTATTCTCCATGTTGCTTTCATATTACCATTACTCTTACTCTCCCTGAGGGGAGCCAGTAATGGTAAATGGAGCTTACTTATATAGCGCTTTCCAGCCCTCTATGAGGGGCCCCAAAGCGCTCCACAGTACCAGCCATCCACCCATTCATACATACCGGTACATTCATACACCGGTAGCAGTAGCCTGCCATGCAAGGCGCTGCCAGTCATACCAGGAGCAACTGGGGGTTAAGTGTCTTGCCCAGTGACACAACGAGGTATGCAGTGACCGGGGATCGAACCCGGGACCTTCCGGTCCTGAGCCGGCTGCCCTGCCTCTACACCATCTCGTCCCCTCAGTACCTGAGGGTTATGGTGGATGAGGTGAAGTTGTGGATCCTCACAGACTGAGGTCTCTTTGTTAAGAAGTCCAGGACCTAGTTGTATATGGAGGGACTTAGTCCTAGTGTGAATAGTTTGTCCATCAGGGTCTGGGGGATCATCAAAGTCAAAGTCAACTTTATTGTCAGAACTGCAATATGTACAGGACATACACAGGATTGAAATTGCGTTTCTCTCGGTCCCTCAGTGCAACAGTAACCATCTAAACACTAAACAAAACTTTAATAAACATTTAAAACATCATGTTGTTGAAGGTAGATGTGAAGTCCACAAAGAGCATATGGATGTAGGAGTCCTTCTGCTTCAGGTGGGTGAGAGCAGTGTGGACCACAGAGGAGATGGCGTCCTCTGTGAATCGATTCTTCAGGTATGCATACTGATGAGGGTCCTCGTTTATGTTGATATAAAGACAGCCCTGAAAACATATCTCTTTAGACTAGCTTATCATTAACTTTACTAAATGTATTTTTATTATTTTGCATTTTATAATCTTTATGTATTTTATATTTCAATTTGTCGCTGATAATGTTTGATCTGTATTGCACTGTATTGGTTTGTTAAGTGTCCTTGGGTGTCCTGAAAGGCGCTTTTAAATAAAATGATTATTATTATTATTATTATTATTATTATTATGATATTTTGATGTATATAGTCATTCAGACCAGTCATTGCAGAGCTTTTAGAAACTGGGATGATTTTGGCAGTCTTCAGGCAGGTGGGAACTGTTGCCAGGTTGAGGGAGGAGTTAAAGATGTTGGGCAGCACCTCGCAGAGCTGATCAGCATAGTCTTCCAGTACCTTCCCGGGGATGTTGTCTGGGCCAGTTGCTTTGTGAGGATTAATCCTCCTGAAAGTACTCCTTACTTCTGCTGAGGTCACGCTGAGAAGCTCTTCTTCCGGTCGTGAGGTGAGTCTGGAGCTGGGTGGTCTGTTCAGGTCTTCAAAGCGTGCATAGAACTTGTTGAGAGCATCAGGCAGTGATGGGTCTCTAGGGCATTATTCACTTCTGCCTTTATAATCTTTTATACACTTAATGCCCCTCCACATGCTACATGGGTCTTGTGAGGAGAAATGTCCCTAGATCCTGTGCATGTGCTGCTTTTGCCCTCTTAATACCAGCATCCAGCTCTTTCCTTGTCCTCTTCAGTTCCTGTGAGTTGTTAGACCTGATTTCCCTGGTTTTCAGCAGGGTACTTGCCTCTTCCTCCCACAGTCCAAAAACATGCATGTTAGGCTGATTGGTAACTCTAAATTGACCCTGGGTGTGAGTGAGACAGGTCTCTCTTGTATATGAGTCCCCGTGGCTCAACGAGGCTAACCTGTATAAATAAAGGTATAATAATAAAGGTTATAATAAAGGTTGAATGAATGAATGAATGAATGAACATTCAGCCAGGGTTTCTGGTTCGGGTAGCACTTCATAGTCCTGGTGGTGGTGACATACATCACTGACACACTTGCTGATGTATCCAAGGACAGCAGATGTGTATTCCCCCAGATTCAGTCATCCCTCATTCACAGCTGCCTCTCTGAAAGTGAAGGTCCTGGACAGAAGGAAAAAAAAGTGCCCAGGTCTCAAGAAAACATTCAAAGACCTTCAAAAATTCTGAAAAACTTTTGCTCAAAGCCCCATTAAAAGATTTAGAGAACATCTGGCTTCCTGGAAGCAAAATGTAAAGAAATGAGGCATGGGTTCACACTTTTGCACAGTACAGTAAGTTACTAAGAACAGTCTGTTGTTTTCCTGAAATTGTCTGACCCTCCTTCTTTGGTACTTCAGCTTCTTTTTTATGCAAACTCACATTTGTTTAAGTCAGCACAGCACTGACCGCAGCAGTCACGACTTTACTAATACAGCCCGTATAGTGTTGTAGTCTTTGCATTTACAGTATTTCATTCAACCTTTATTTATACAGGCTAGCCTCGTTGAGCCGCGGGGACTCATTTACAAGAGGGACCTGTTTCACTCACACCCAGGGTCAATTTAGAGTTACCAATCAGCCTAACATGCATGTTTTTGGACTGTGGGAGGAAACCGGAGCACCCGGAGAAAACCCACACATGCACAGAGAGAACATGCAAACTCCACCCAGAAAGGCCCCCGGACCGGGATTTGAACCGGGGACCGGCTTGCTGAGAGGCAGCAGCTCTACCATTTGTGCCGCCGTGCTGCCAATTATTGATGAACGTCTCTAAATAAAAAAATGCTTCTCTAAATTTTTGATTTTTTTTAATCTTTTTTTTTTTTATCTGGACAGTCACAACTCTTTTAAGAGTCTGATGACAAGAAGTAGTATTTTTTCCTGTTCATAACAGAGTTTAATAGTTATTACAAGTATTAGGAATAGGTACTCTATAATAGTACCTTTAGTGTTAGTAGGTCAATGACCGCATGTTCTGCACAAAATGTAAACAAATTAATTTAAATCAGTTCTCATGATGTAATTTACATTTAACATCTTAAGCAAATGTTATTACCACCAGCTACCAAAAGCAAATTAATGATAATGTTTTTGTAAAGACATCCCCTGTAAAGCTCTGATTTCCTTCCTCTTTAACATCAGATGCTATGTTCCCACACCTATTTTCTTTATTTTCTCCAAACAGGAAAAAAAAGCAGAGTCCAAGAAAATAGATCATTTACTTTATGCTGCACTGAATTTTTCAAAAGGGAAACTTATTTTTTAAAGTTTATTAACAAGAGCTGCTTTCAGCATTTAGGTTTAGGAATTTTGTATTTCAGTGTATTTAAATTACATTTACTTTGTTTGAACCCTTTAATATTGATTAAATATTATAAATGAATGTGAATTATTTTCTATAGAGAAACATGAACACATATATTTGCACATATGACCACATCTATTTCATCAGCTGAGACTTAAACAGTTTCCCCTTACTCTTTTTCCTCAGACCTGATACAAATATTAGTTTTCAAAAAAGTGTTTATAGATGCAGTACTATACAGTAGTAGTAGGTACTTTTTGCTTAGTTACTTTTTTTTTCCTATCCTAAATTCCTTTATAATTGTGTCAATTTTGTATGATCATTTATTGTGTTAAAGTGATAATGGGGTGGCATGGTGGTTCAGTTGGTATAACTGCCGCCTCTTAGCGAGAAGGCAGCCTGATCGAATGCCGGTCCAGGGAGCCTTTCTGGGTGGAGTTTGCATGTTCTCTCCATGCATGTGTGTGTTTTCTCCTGGTACACCAGTTTCCTCCCACAGACCAAAAACATGCATGTTAGTTGACTGGTAACTCTAAATTGTTCCTAGGTGTGAGTGAGAGAGTGAATGGTTGTTTGTCTCATTTGTCTCTGTGTCCCTGTGATGGACTGGAGACCTATCCAGGGTTTACCCCACCTCTCTCACAGTGACTTCTGTACATTATATGGATACCAGTGACCCCCATGACACAAAAAATAAGAAGTGAATAAAGATAATGGATGTGTATTCAATATTCATTACATGGAGTTTTAGAGACTTTTGTTTTGGACAGTGATAAGAACGGTTTGTGCCACGATTCAATCTTTACCATCTAGACAGATTGCAGGAGATCAAGATGCTTCCATTGTGTATTTATTTTTCACTGGGAGGATCACAGACTTCTGTGGGAGCTCAGTTGTCATATGTATAGCAGTCCCTTATTTCCTGGAGTAGATATGAAGTTATGCAAAGCATTCTGTGTTTTCCCCTCTCTTGAACTGTATTTCCTACACAGCTGTGTTGCTACGTTGAAGCTGTCTGATTTTACTCATTTGTTACAGTGGGCTCTCTTGTTAGGGATGCACCGATCCACATTTCTCACTTCCGATCCGATATCGATACTTAAGAACAGGGTATCGACCGATACCGATACTTTTCCGATCCGATACTGTTCAGGTATGTGAATCTGTATAATGAAATATTTGTACTGAGACTATAAAGTTATGTGTATTTTGGAATGTTTTCTATACTATAAAGACTATACTGTTAAAGTTTGTGAGTTTCCTGTTGTGAGTGTCTTCATTGGTTTTAACTCACATAATGTTAAGACGGCAGTCACAGAATATGATGGAACACAAGTGCTCTTTGAAGCTGGATCGGAAATATCGGCAGGTTGGATCCGATATCCGATACTTAAATTATGCTGGTATCGGATACCAATACCGATACTGGATCGGATCTGCCCCATCCCTAGTTTAGATCTTTTCAAGTTGGGTTCTGTGTGTCGAGATTTGTCTGATTTATATTTTTTATTTTAGCTTTCTGTGATTCTTTTATTTTGTTTTACCTGTGTTTCCATCATCTCCAGTGTTTTTCCCCCTCATGTAGTTCTGCTCTGGCTCTCCCACTCTCACCCATTCCTCATTGTCTTCCCCAGGTGTGCCATTGTCCATCACTGTCATCTTATCACTGTCTTGTCCGTGCATTGTGCCTTGTAAGCTGTTCTTTCTTGTCTCCCTCGAGTCTTTTAGTGCTTTTTTTCATTTTGTGTTTTTTTTGCAGCCACATCAGCCTTTCATTTTTTGTTTAATAAATAGTTTTCTTTTTGGGTTTGGGTTTTGCATTTTGGTTCCACCATCCTAAAAACATGATATTGTGGTTCTTAAAATAAAAAAGCTCCAATCTAATAAGCTTTATAGTTATTTAAGTTCTGTTTGTGTTTTATTTTCATTAATCTAATCTTAATTATCTTTTCACAGAGCTCCACTTCAGAGCATACAAACTTTGGCTTCAGAGTTGATATAGCTCAATTTAATATAAAACCCAAAACGGTAAACGAGAGGCTCAGAGAGGAAACTGGAAGCAGAGTAATTTCCACAAGCAGACTGTTGTTCTCCACAATAACACCCTCCTGCCTTGTTGTCTCTTTGTTGCTCTCTTCCACAATGATAAAGAATGCCGCTTTTACTTGTCTCTTTCATATCTTTTTTCTCCATGTCTTTCAAGCTGGCTTGTCTTGTCTCCTTGTCAATCTTTCCAGATTCATTGCTTTCGTGGCAACCCATTCTGTCTTTGTCAAGTCAGCAGATTATCCTCTATCGTGGTTCAAAACCCTGGCATCTTCTCAATCTACAGTATTCTCTTTCCCAAACCTTCCTGTTTGTTCCACACCTTGCCTGGCCTTTTTCCTCTTTTCCATCAGCTTGCTGACAGAACTTGTCGAAATGGAGTCTATTCCACCAGCTGAAGGCAAGCCACTTGAGCCTGTCACAGCCTGCCACATCCCAAAGCAATTTGCCCAGCAACGTAACAACCAGCTCCAGCAATGACCCAGAAAATCTGCGCTTAAAAATGTCAGATCTTTTGCAACTATTTACCAAAATTGCTGTGCAATTTAACAACAATTTCAAGCCCCTTTTCACTGTTCTGCTGGAAAGAAGAATAGGGCTGTGTGATAAGGGAAGAATGAATAGGGAAGATAGAGGAGAGGTTAAGGTGGGAGAGAAGATTTTAAGTTAAGAGGAAGTGTGATGAAAGCCAGAATTTTAGAACTGCGCCGCTCAAGTTGGCTGCATGTTGGAGTAGCTGTTACTTTCATTCTGGGATATTGCTTTTAAAAACTTTATTTCCTCTTTTTCTGGATGTAAATTACTTTTTCTGGATGATTACTTCCTCTGGTATTGGATAATGTGCAGCTGGAAAGATTTTTACTGAAAACGTTTTACTTTTGGACATTTGTTATGAACCGTAACCTTGACTACAAGGTAGTTTTTACAACCGGGAGCAGCTGATTAAGATATCAAAGCTCAAACCTTACCTCAAATACAGCCCCAAATCCCAAATAAGTTGTAAAGGAGGTGCCGTGGATGCATCTCCGTCTACCTGGCAGAGGTGCTTGAGTGACTGATTGCTGAAATCCTTGGAGCTGGCAGGAAATGTGGCTCATGACAACAAGAAGGCCAGGATCATCCCCAAACACCTGCAGTTGGCTGTCTACAACCATGAGTTCAGCAAGCTGCTGAGAGGAGTGGCCATCGCTCAGGGAGGAGATCTGCCCAACATTCATGTGGTCCTGCTGTCAGGAGGACTGAGAGGCCCGCTGGGTCCGGGTGGACAGGTTTGCATCTGCAGCCAGTTTCTTCAGATCTGCTGCAGGAAGGACTGCTGCAGTTTATTCATCCCCACAACCATCAGCATCTAGAAAATCTCTTAATGAAACCAGGATGATGAGTTACAACAACATTTAATTTCCCTTTGGGATTAATAAATTATTTTGAATTGAATCGAATTGAAGAGTGATCTGCAAGGTGAAAATGGATTGGAAAAATATAAATGGAGTTTGTTGGAATACAGTATCTCTCAAACCTAAGCTCAAATGAAGAACAAACCATCAAAATAGGCATTTCTCACACCCAAGTATTTGCATAACACAAAACAGTCTCCATTGTGCTCAGTACCGAGAGAATATTGAAATTTAAGATGCAAAACAGGAGGAGGAACAATAATTTGAGGGGGAGAAATCAAAGCAAATTCATAGCAAACAAAGCGTTGCATTTGGAGGGAAATCAGCCAAGGCGAAACTCTGAACACGGTTAAATAGATGCAGGACTCTATGCTGATGAGAATGTGCGGAGCTGTTACTGCAACAAGGCCTCGGTTTAGAATAAAAGCCTTTTGTGTCATCACTTGCAAAAGCCTCAGTGACAGATTGCATCAGGAAGGGACTTGAGCAACAAACGCTCAGTTGCAGCGTTAACTGCAGACTTGTAGGAACATGCATTCATTGCTTTTTTCTTTTATTTGTACATTGTGAGACATTTCACACCAACAAAACAATGGTTGTGCCTTTTTTTCTATATACAATTACCTTGAATGAGGCTTGTTAGAAATGGCTTTGTCTCCTTATTTCACTTCATAGCCAGCCGGCAGCCAGTCGGCCTCCCCCTCCCAGCTCTGCTGCTTCATAAGAGCCCCACACCTCGACAGGATAATCACAGCAGCCATGTAGCGTATCAAGCACAATTGCGGCCCTGTTTTGTCATTCATCAAATGTTTTCCCGGCTGACATTTTCTCGGTGTGATGTTGAAGACGAGGCTCATTTTGATGAAAGTGTTTGAAAGGTCAAGTTCAAATCGAGCCATGTTCAAAGCTGGCTTCCAGCCCTCATTGCAGAGTTTCAGATTGCAAAAGACTGACTTTTCAAACAGACTGTAACCCTTTGTGACTTGACCTTTTTTATTGTTTTATTTTAATTAGTCAAAGTTTAACGATACATTTTTCTTTTTAATTGCAGAGTGGAAGAAGATGAGGCTGGTGAGGATCCTCACAATGATTTCTCTGAGGTAAAATACTTTAAAAAGATTTTTTTTTTTTTCACATTTTTTTTTTTTGTCCTATCTGGCAATAAAATGTACTTTAAAGGTTTTACTGTTATATTTTATAATTTTTGTTGTAGTTTTTTATTAGCTTTCATTACACAAATGTTCTTCTAAAGAGCAACTCATGGAACATGCTGGTTACAAAACTAGCCAATGTGATGTTTAATTGTAATTTAAATCTAATAAAATGACCGTGATGTTTGGACTAAAGCAAATTTTTACATTGGAATTTGAACTCAACTGATGTCTTAATAAACTCAGTGTTTTTAGGAGCAGTATTAAAAGAGAAATATTTTTTTTTCTTTTTTTTTTCTTTCGGCTTCTCCCTTCTTCAGGGGTCGCCACAGCAAACTTAGTCGCACGGAGACATGGTAATTTTTTTTCTTTTGCCAAATGTCCTTCCTGACCCAACCACAGACCACCAAGCCACCACAGCCCTCTGTGTGGAGCAGAGAGCTGCCATCTAGGGTGCCTGGGGGAGCAGATGGTGTGGTTAAGGGCCTTGTTCAGGGGCCCAGAGTGGGGCAAATGAGGTTGGAGGCAGGTGTGGGTGCTTCACCTATCCCACCCACATTTTGATGTTGTCTGTACCCGGAGTTGAACCAGCGATCATCCGATCACAGGCCCACCTTCTCTAACCTCTGTGCCGCCACTCCCTCCAAAACAGAAATATGTTTAAAATCATTGGAAAAAAATGTTTAGGAGATCAGAAGGTAATGTTTGTAAAGTTAAACTGACATGAAGCTAGAGTGTGCAACGTCTTTTATACAGAAAAATTGAAGTCCAACTATCTATCTATCCTTCCATCTATCCATCCTTCCATCCATCATCTTTACCCGCTTATTCCTTTCTTGGTCGTGGAAGTTGCTGGTGCCCATTTCCAGCTATCACTGTGTGAAAGGCAGGGGAAAAAATGGAGTTGTCCAGGAAATTGTTAATATTCACACATTAACATGTCCATAATCACCTGTTATAGTAATTTTCTGTGAAATATTTAAGACTAGACAAAGAAGACAAACAATGCTGACATGTTTGCAATTTACTTGGCCTTAGTTAAAGCTGCAGCCTGCAGTTCTGTAGTGCAGTCTGTAAGTTGTCTAAAAATATATTTTTAACATATTTCTTCACCCTTTTTGGAGTCCTTGGAGGGGGTATTGGAGAGTGCGCCTCCTGGGGACTCCCTTGTTCTACTGGGGGACTTCAACGCTCACGTGGGCAATGACAGTGAGACCTGGAGGGGTGTGGTTGGGAGGAACGGCCCCCCTGATCTGAACCAGAGTGGTGTTCTGTTATTGGACTTCTGTGCTCGTCATGGATTGTCCATAACGAACACCATGTTTAAGCATAAGGGTGTCCATATGTGCTCTTGGCACCAGGACACCCTAGGTCGCAGTTCGATGATCGACTTTGTTGTCGTCTCATCTGATCTGCGGCCGCATGTCTTGGACACTCGGGTGAAGAGAGGGGCGGAGCTGTCAACTGACCACTACCTGGTGGTGAGTTGGCTCCGATGGTGGGGGAGGATGCCGGTCAGACCTGGCAGACCCAAACGTATTGTGAGGGTCTGCTGGGAACGTCTGGCAGAGTCTCCCGTAAGACGGAGCTTTAACTCCCACCTCCGGGAGAGCTTTGAACACGTTCCGAGGGAGGCGGGGGACATGGAGTCCGAGTGGGCCGTGTTCCGCGCCTCTATTGTCGAGGCAGCTTATCGGAGCTGTGGCCGCAAGGTTGTTGGTGCCTGTCGTGGTGGCAACCCTCGAACCCGGTGGTGGACACCGGCAGTGAGGGATGCTGTCAGGCTGAAGAAGGAGTCCTATTGGGCCTTTTTGGCTTGTGGGACCCCGGAAGCAGCTGATAGGTACCGGCAGTCCAAGCGGCATGCGGCTCGGGTGGTTGCTGAGGCAAAAACTCGGGCGTGGGAGGAGTTCGGAGAGGCCATGGAGAATGACTTCCGTACGGCTTCGAGGCGATTCTGGTCCACCATCCGGCGTCTCAGGGGGGGAAAGAGGTACGCGACCAACACCATTTATGGTGGGGGTGGCGTGCTACTGACCTCAACTCGGGATGTTGTGAGTCGGTGGGCGGAATACTTCGAAGACCTCCTCAATCCTACTGGCACGTCTTCCACTGAGGAAGCGGAGCCTGGGGACTTTGGGTCGGGTTCTCCGATCTCTGGTGCTGAGGTCGCCGAGGTGGTTAAAAAGCTCCGCGGTGGCAAGGCTCCGGGGGTGGATGAGATTCGCCCGGAGTTCCTTAGGGCTCTGGATGTTGTAGGGTTGTGTTGGCTTACGCGACTCTGCAATATCGCGTGGACATCGGGGGCAGTTCCCTTGGATTGGCAGACTGGGGTGGTGGTTCCCCTATTCAAAAAGGGGGACCGTAGGGTGTGTTCCAACTATAGGGGGATCACACTCTTAAGCCTCCCTGGTAAGGTCTATTCAGGGGTTCTGGAGAGGAGGGTCCGTCGGATAGTCGAACCTCGGATTCAGGAGGAGCAGTGTGGTTTTCGTGCTGGTCGTGGAACACTGGACCAGCTCTACACCCTCAACAGGGTCCTGGAGGGTGCGTGGGAGTTTGCCCAACCAGTTTACATGTGCTTTGTGGACTTGGAGAAGGCATTCGACCGCGTCCCTCGGGGGGTTCTGTGGGGGGTACTCCGGGAGTATGGGGTACCAGGCCCTTTGATAAGGGCTGTTAGGTCCCTGTACGACCGGTGTCAGAGCTTGGTCCGCATTGCCGGCAGTAAGTCAGGCTCGTTTCCGGTGAGAGTTGGACTCCGCCAAGGTTGCCCTTTGTCACCGATTCTGTTCATAACTTTTATGGACAGAATTTCTAGGCGCAGCCAAGGTGTTGAGAGGATCCGTTTTGGTGACCTTAGAATCGCTTCTCTGTTTTTTGCAGATGATGTGGTCCTACTGGCTTCATCAGTTCGTGATTTACAACTTTCACTGGAGCGGTTTGCAGCCGAGTGTGATGCGGCCGGGATGAGGATCAGTTCCTCCAAATCCGAGGCCATGGTCTTGAGCCGGAAAAGGGTAGCATGCCCTCTCCGGGTCGGGGAGGAGGTCCTGCCCCAAGTGGAGGAGTTTAAGTATCTCGGGATCTTGTTCACGAATGAGGGAAAACTGGAGCGTGAGATCGATAGGCGGATAGGTGCAGCATCCGCAGTGAAGCGGGCGCTGTACCGGTCTGTCGTGGTGAAGAGAGAGCTGAGTCAAAAGGCAAAGCTCTCAATTTACCGATCGATCTACGTTCCCACCCTCATCTATGGTCATGAGCTTTGGGTTATGACCGAAAGAACAAGATCTCGGATACAAGCGGCTGAAATGAGTTTTCTCCGCAGGGTGTCTGGACTCTCCCTTAGAGATAGGGTGAGAAGCTCAGTCATCCGGGAGGGACTCGGAGTAGAGCCGCTGCTTCTCCACATTGAGAGGAGCCAGTTGAGGTGGCTCGGGCATCTGGTTAGGATGCCTCCTGGACGCCTCCCTGGTGAGGTGTTCCGGGCATGTCCCACCGGGAGGAGACCCAGAGGAAGACCCAGGACGCGCTGGAGGGACTATGTTTCTCGGCTGGCCTGGGAACGCCTTGGGATTCCCCCGGAGGAGCTGCTCCAAGTGGCTGGGGAGAGGGAAGTCTGGGCCTCCCTACTTAGGCTGCTACCCCCGCGACCCGACCCCGGATAAGCGGAAGAAGATGGATGGATGGATGGATATTTCTTCACTTGTCGTAAGGTTCATCAGTAGAAAAACACGAAATAAATTAATCATGCAGGCAAAAAAATTAAAGGGAACTAGAGTCTACATAAACGAACATTTAACAAAGAGAAATGGTATTATAGCAAGGGAAGCAAGAACGTTAAGAAAACAAAATAAAATAGTATCAACATGGACGAAAAACGGGAAAATATGGATCAAAGTGCAGGAAGGTTCACAACCTAAAATGATAAAGGAATTAGCAGACTTGGAAAAGCTTTAGATGTCATTACGAGATGGATAAGTACAATCAAGAGTTATTTCTCAATAACATATACAAAATGAACTGTCTGACGAACAAATACATTACACTATGATGATGTGCGATGAATCGGAATTAAAAATATGAGGTTGATGATGAAAATGAAAAAAATTTATTTCCTTCTATAAATGAAAGTAAATATTATAATGAAAAACAGTTCGATAACATTAAAATAATAAATGGAAGTCTCTCCATTATTCACTTTAATTGCAGAAGCATCAATGCAAGTATATCAAAGATAACAGCTTACTTAAAAAAATTAAACAACACTTTTACAATAATAGCACTTTCCGAAACATGGCTGAACGATGAAAACATAAATAATGCTTATATTGAAGGATATGAATTGTATTATAAAAATAGAAATAAAAAAAGGGTGGAGGAGTAGCTCTATTTATTAACAGTGAAATAAAATGCAAACAAATTGGTGACATGTCTATAGTTGTAGATAATTTAATGGAAATGATAACTATAGAAATAATAAACAAAAATGACAAAAACTTCATAATAAGCTGTGTCTATCAATCACCTTTGCAGCCGAGTGTGATGCGGCCGGGATGAGGATCAGTTCCTCCAAGTCCGAGGCCATGGTCTTGAGCCGGAAAAGGGTAGCATGCCCTCTCCGGGTCGGGGATGAGGTCCTGCCCCAAGTGGAGGAGTTTAAGTATCTCGGGGTCTTGTTCACGAATGAGGGAAAACTGGAGCGTGAGATCGATAGGCGGATAGGTGCAGCATCCGCAGTGAAGCGGGCGCTGTACCGGTCTGTCGTGGTGAAGAGAGAGCTGAGTCGAAAGGCAAAGCTCTCAATTTACCGATCGATCTACGTTCCCACCCTCATCTATGGTCATGAGCTTTGGGTTGTGACCGAAAGAACGAGATCTCGGATACAAGCGGCTGAAATGAGTTTTCTCCGCAGGGTGTCTGGACTCTCCCTTAGAGATAGGGTGAGAAGCTCAGTCATCCGGGAGGGACTCGGAGTAGAGCCGCTGCTTCTCCACATCGAGAGGAGCCAGTTGAGGTGGCTCGGGCATCTGGTTAGGATGCCTCCTGGACGCCTCCCTGGTGAGGTGTTCCGGGCATGTCCCACCGGGAGGAGACCCAGAGGAAGACCCAGGACACGCTGGAGGGACTATGTTTCTCGGCTGGCCTGGGAACGCCTTGGGATTCCCCCAGAGGAGCTGCTCCATGTGGCTGGGGAGAGGGAAGTCTGGGCCTCCCTACTTAGGCTGCTACCCCCGCGACCCGACCCCGGATAAGCGGATGAAAATGGATGGATGGATGGATATCAGTCACCTGCTGGGTCAAATATAGAGTCATTCACTGATAGAATCCTGGAGTTGTTAGAAAAGAGAGGAAACAAATCAGTTTTCCTATGTGGTGACTTCGACATTGATCTGGGTAATAAGACTGACTCTAATAACATCAGTACTTTCACAAATTCAATGTACAGTTTAAATTTATTTCCTTTGATATCAAATCCAACGAGAATAACAACGCACAGTTCCACAACAATTGATAATATTTTCACTAATTTAGCAGATGACAAAATAGTAAGTGGTATTTTGATGGCTGATTTGACTGATCATTTACCAGTTTTTACAATTTATAATAAAGAAGATAGTATTACAAGACCGGTTATAAGAACGAAAAAAATAATAAACACATCTAAAAAATCATTAGATAGATTTAAAGATGACTTGAAAAAACAAAATTGGAATGATGTGTATGTGGATGATGTAAACAAATCATATGATGAGTTTATGAAAATTTTGGATGTTTTGTATACAAAAAATTGTGTGCAAAAAAATCATACTAAGAAACGTATTATCGATCAACCGTGGATGACGACAGGACTGAGAAACGCATGCAAGAAAAAAAAACTATCTGTATTCTTGTTTCTTGAAAAACAGGACTCCAGAGGCGGAAAATAAATACAAAAAGTACAAAAACAAATTAACGGGAATTATAAAAAAACAAAAGAGAGAATATTATAGTGAACTATTACATATATAGTGTAAAGCACTTTGAGTGTCTTTATAAGATAGAAAGGTGCTATAAGTAGTCTATTTACCATTTACCATTAAGTTCCAGTAGTATCCATACAGTATTCAAAGCTTGTACTGAGAATCTTCACCAGCACAAAGCTTGTACTACTTCACTTCCCAATAAACAATTTTTTTTTCTATGTATTTGCACAAGCAGTACCCAGCAATACAGTACAAAGATACAGTATCCCATTATGTATTGTACAACCTTTTAAAGGCCTACCACGGTCTCTCTCGTAGCACAGGATCTGTTCAGCTCCTTTCATCTTGTTTCTGTTTATTTCTTACTCCACCTAATATCAAAGTAAAGAGAAGTTCAAGAGGAGGAACTGCACCGTTTTATCACTGACTATGTGTACCACAGCCTTGCCAGCTCAGCTAATGTTTTCATGTCACCCATATACAACCCTTTCATTCTTCACCATCACTGCAAACCGAGCAACTCCCCTTTCATCTTCTTTGACATGACTTTTATCTGCACGTTCTGAAGCAGACGGAATCCGTGAATCTCGTTAACGTTGAGTGGACAAATAATGAAAGCTGGGATGGGGTAAGGCCAAGCTTTAAGGCTCTTCATTGTGTAAATGGTTGAATATAACCTTGC
>JBBPBX010015843.1:0-48909 GCA_038048925.1 Garcialebias charrua
GTGAGAGTGGATGGTTGTTTGGTGTGAGTGAGACAGGTCCCTCTTGTAAATGAGTCCCCGTGACTCAACGAGGCTAGCCTGTATAAATAAAGGTTGAATGAATGAATGAAAATCCATCATCTTTACCTGCTTCTTCCTTTCTAGGTTACGGGGTCACTGGAGCCCATAGCAAGCAGACAATGTACGGGGGGAGGAGAAAACCCCCTGGACAGATCTCCAATCCATCACAGATAGAAGAACTGTACTTACAGTATATATCACCTTTCTATTTAATCAAAATACAATAAGAGCTTTACAACACAACTTGTGCCCTCATTTACCTCCACACACACATTCATAAAACACTCTACTACACACACTTTCATAAAACACTCTACTACACACACATTCATAAAACACTCTACTACACACACATTCATAAAACACTCTACTACACACACATGCATAAAACACTCTACTACACACACATTCATAAAACACTCTACTACACACACATTCATAAAACACTCTACTACACACGCATTCATAAAACACTCTACTACACACGCATTCATAAAACACTCTACTACACACGCATT
Organism: Garcialebias charrua; assembly: GCA_038048925.1. NCBI lineage: Eukaryota > Metazoa > Chordata > Actinopteri > Cyprinodontiformes > Rivulidae > Garcialebias > Garcialebias charrua. The sequence goes on from JBBPBX010015843.1 coordinate 579, forward strand.
CATAAAACACTCTACTACACACACATTCATAAAACACTCTACTACACACACATTCATAAAACACTCTACTACACACACATTCATAAAACACTCTACTACACACACATTCATAAAACACTCTACTACACACACATTCATAAAACACTCTACTACACACACATTCATAAAACACTCTACTACACACACATTCATAAAACACTCTACTACACACACATTCATAAAACACTCTACTACACACGCATTCATAAAACACTCTACTACACACACATTCATAAAACACTCTACTACACACACATTCATAAAACACTCTACTACACACGCATTCATAAAACACTCTACTACACACGCATTCATAAAACACTCTACTACACACGCATTCATAAAACACTCTACTACACACACGCATTCATAAAACACTCTACTACACACACATTCATAAAACACTCTACTACACACACATTCATAAAACACTCTACTACACACACATTCATAAAACACTCTACTACACACACATTCATAAAACACTCTACTACACACATTCATAAAACACTCTACTACACACACATTCATAAAACACTCTACTACACACGCATTCATAAAACACTCTACTACACACGCATTCATAAAACACTCTACTACACACACATTCATAAAACACTCTACTACACACACATTCATAAAACACTCTACTACACACACATTCATAAAACACTCTACTACACACGCATTCATAAAACACTCTACTACACACACATTCATAAAACACTCTACTACACACACATTCATAAAACACTCTACTACACACACATTCATAAAACACTCTACTACACACGCATTCATAAAACACTCTACTACACACGCATTCATAAAACACTCTACTACACACGCATTCATAAAACACTCTACTACACACACATTCATAAAACATTCTACTACACACACATTCATAAAACACTCTACTACACACGCATTCATAAAACACTCTACTACACACACATTCATAAAACACTCTACTACACACGCATTCATAAAACACTCTACTACACACACATTCATAAAACACTCTACTACACACACATTCATAAAACACTCTACTACACACGCATTCATAAAACACTCTACTACACACATTCATAAAACACTCTACTACACACACATTCATAAAACACTACTACACACACATTCATAAAACACTCTACTACACACACATTCATAAAACACTCTACTACACACACATTCATAAAACACTCTACTACACACACATTCATAAAACACTCTACTACACACACATTCATAAAACACTCTACTACACACGCATTCATAAAACACTCTACTACACACATTCATAAAACACTCTACTACACACACATTCATAAAACACTCTACTACACACGCATTCATAAAACACTCTACTACACACATTCATAAAACACTCTACTACACACACATTCATAAAACACTCTACTACACACGCATTCATAAAACACTCTACTACACACACATTCATAAAACACTCTAATACACACACATACATAAAACACTACTACACACACATTCATACAGCACTCTACCAGATCTCTACAAAGATCATGTGAATCTGTAGAGACTAATGTCGGGGACACATACCTCTCTCTCTTTCACCTAGGGACAATTCAGAGTCACCATCAGTCTAACATGCATGTTTTTGGTCTGTGGGAGGAAACTGGAGTACCTGGAGAAAACCCACACAGCACGGAGAGAACATGCAAACTCCACCCAGAAAGTTGCCCTTTCTGGGCAACATGGTAACTTCGTATGTAGAGCTGTCGTCTCTCAGCAAGAAGGTTTAGTCAATAACGTGTAAATCAAATCACTCCTTTTAAATAATGTGTGCTTCTTCTGGAATCAGAGGGTGTTCTGTTTGTCTCCACTAATATCGAACTACCATAAAACTACAGACTGTTATTGTGTAAAATGAGCAAACTTGTAAAATCAGCGTGGCATCACATACCCCATCCCACCCCCACCGTGTTAACATGTGACCTCACACAGAAACCTTGAAGGAGCATCAAACTGCATGAGGTCACTCTGTGGGCGGTGCCGGAGGAGTTATAAATTATGTTTTTGTTATATTTGATGGGAAGACAATCAAAATGACAATCGTGAGTTTAAGTCAAAGTAAACAAACAGGAGTAAACAATAAAAATACACCTGAGGTAATGTTTTACCAGGTGTTGATTCAAGTACCGGTAGATCTTCTTGTCACTCGTTCTTTTATTAAGAATTTTTTTGTCATAATTAGTTGTTTGATCCCTAAAAATAAAAACACAGATTGACTGTGGGGCAGTGGGCGGGGCTTAAAGTGATACAACATGGCGGCGCCCATAAACCGGGACAGTTTAGCTTCATGTCAGACAGAGGTGCTCCTTCCAGCTTCTTCATGTAGATGGATGGGACAGAAGACGACAGCTTGTCAGTGTCATTTCCTGTAAGTGTTGTGTGGACGTTCTAAACCAGGGGTGCTCACACTTTTTCAGCATGTGAGCTACTTTTGAAATGATCAAGTCAAAGTGATCTACCTACTATAAGGCCTCGTTTACACGAGAACAACCTGTGGAAACATTAGTGTTTTTTCAATGTTTATTGGGGGTAATAAACAAAAAATAAGCTGGTTTACATGAAAAATGCTGTAGTTTCCATGTCAGTCGGGTTGCCAGATAAGAAATTATGAATTATAGTACTGTGGCTTTGAAATCATAGTATTTTGACCTAAACTGTTGTGTTTGCTGAGTAAAGATGTTCTAAGATTCAATTCAATCCAGTTTATTTATATAGCTTTAGCGTCAATTCACAAATGAAGCAATCTCAGGGCACTGAACAGAAACATTTATACAAAATAATAATTTAACAGAAACATTCATAGATAAAATAATAATTTAACACTATTTGTCTGAGGAGCAGACTGCTTTGAATTTAACTCCATTGCAGAACTCTCATCTTGAGCAAGATGAAGTTTGTGTTGTGTTTCTTGAACATGTGCTCAGAAAAGGAGGTGGTAAATAAGGCATTTTTTTATCTGGCAACCCTGGGCTCAGCTGTATTCATTGTGCATGCAGCGACTGCATGATCACAGTTACGTCCAAACTGGTGAATAACGTCTCTTTGGACCCTGGATTTTATTAGTTTTGCTCCTGCATGCTGAAAAAGGGTGAGTAGCAGAAAAACACTCAGCTCTCTGACATTATTTAAAACTGTTGTTAGTGCAGAAAAACTTTGGACTGCAGCGTCTGTATGTGCAACTTCACACACGGAGAATTTCACACCTTCGGGGGTGGGGGAGCGGGGATGGGGTTTCCCCGAAAATCTCTCAGACCTGGTTTGAGAGAATGAGGGTTGTGAATGGCTGCCCTGTATGTCAATCAAGTGACAGGATGTTTGATAGGCTGACAAATATTTTTTTTAATGTCACGCTGCGATCTACCAGTACTACATCAGAGATCGACCAGTAGATCGCGATCGACGTAATGAGCACCCCTGTTCTAAACACACCTTGATAACGAGTAGCGACCCCACCAGGTGTGATTATCTTACCTGTACTGTACAACCATCATGTTCTGCTCTCCACAGTGTCGGGCGCAGCGGATGTACCTCATCCAACTGGACTTACTGGGATCGTTGCCATCAATGAAGTGCTGCAACGTTCCCTCTGCATCATAAATCTGAAACGGATGAAAACGCAGATCAGGGTGCTGACATTCATGGGAGGTACAACCAACCAGCTGCAGAAAGGTCTGCCAAGTCAGCGTGGCGTTCACGAACAATCTGAAATCTTTTGAACGGCTCTTAAAGAGGAAAGATGGGAATCGAGTCGCTGACGGTTGAGAGTCGTTCTCGTTTCCTCCTCGGATGCAAACCCTCGCAGGAAACGTACGACTGCCCCACGTGCCTAACTGCTCAACGGCTCTTTGGAAGGAATGGATCCACAAGATCCGGCTCCCTTTAATGAGCCGTAAATCCCATCACTACTTCTTCCATCTTTCTCTTATCCAGCTGCTGGCATGACAGGTGTGTGCTTTCTACTCAGCAGTTCGAGGTTCTTTATCGTCATTCGCATCACATCTGGTACATGAGGTGGAATGAAATTGTGTACTCAAGTTCCCAGTTACACCCAAAAATAGCAAAAATATAAAGTATCCAATTAACCAATTATCAGTTACCCAAACAAAAACAATAATTATCTTAAAAAATAGCCCGAATAAAAATGTAATCACCGCGTTAAACCACAAAATACTGACAAACCCAGAAGGAGGAGGTTCCATGAAGAACCATCGTTCCACGTGGAGACAATAAAAGTTGGTTTGGTAGATCTCATAGAAAACATCCAAACTGGTGGAGATCCACAAACATCTGAGGAGAGCTGGAGTTAGAAGAGATCACATGTGGTGAGATCTAATTAACAAGATTAACTTCCTGCTTCACACAGAACCCGTGTCTAAACTCAAGAGTTCTTTCTGAAAATAAAGTCTGATGAAGTTTTGTCCATCAGGAGAACAGAGGGAAGATTTGTACTACAGTATTTGTACTACAGTATTAGCACTACCGTATTAGCACTACAGTATTAGTACTACAGTATTACTACTACAGTATTTGCACTACAGTATTTGTACTACAGTATTAGCACTACCGTATTAGCACTACAGTATTAGTCAAAAGTCAAAGTCAACTTTATTGTCAGATCTGCAATATGTACTGTACAGGACATACACAGGACCGAAATTGCGTTTCTCTCAGTCCCTCGGTGCAACAGTAAACATCTAAACATTGAAACACTGAAACATATAATAATAGACATAAGCATAAAATAGTAAAACTAACACTGTCCTGAGTTTTTTTTTTTTTTGCATAGCGGTGCAAGAGCATGAAAATCCACACCAACTCTAAAACTAAAACATTAAACATTTAATGAACATAATACTGTCCTGAGTTTTTGCATACTAGCACAAAAAAAAGAGTATAAAAAGTATAACTAAAATAAACTAAAGGTTTCTAGCATTGACATTTGCAAAGTGGCAAAGCAGCGTATGAGTCAATGTACACAGTATATGTATGAGGTAGTAGTTGATGTTGTTATAGAGGCAAAAAGTGGCATATGCAGTAAGGCACATTGGGCATCCCTAAATAAGACCGTTCAGAGCACACTGTATATGTACCAGCAGTGGTGTAGATATTAGAGTAGTGTAAATAAATGTAAACAGTAGTAATTACATGTAAGCAGTAGTAATAAAAGTAAACAGTATTAATAAATGTAAACAGAGAATGTAAACAGTATTATGATTATAGGCAGTGATGTAATACAGACATTAGTGCAAGTATGAGAAGTAGTGCAAACTGTATGAGCACATGACCGAGAGTTTAGTGAAAAACTTTGTGTTGAGTGATAATGTGTGAGAAAGTTTTAGTGTTAAGGCAGTTCAAATGGGAGGGGGGGCAGAGCAGGCAGAGTGTTTAGCATTCTGACTGCCTGATGAACAGAGCTGTCTCTCAGTCTGCTGGTTCGAGCCTGGAGACTCCTCAGTCTCCTTCCTGATGGCAGCAGTCTGAAGCAGCTGTGTAGTGGGTGTGTGGGATCACCTGCCATGCGGTGGGCTTTCCGAGTGAGGCGTTTGCTGTGTAAGTCCTGCAGTGAGGGCAAGGAGGTGCCCACGATCTTCTCAGCTGCTCTCACAATGCGCTGGAGGCTCTTGCGGCAGGATGCAGTACATGCACCAAACCACACAGTGATGCAGCTGGTCAGGACACTTTCTATGGCACCTCTGTAGAAGGTGCTCATGATGGGGGTTGAAGCTCCAGCCCTTTTCAGCTTGCGGAGAAAGTAGAGACGCTGGTGAGCCTTCTTTGCCAGTGCTGCAGTGTTCCTGCTCCAGGACAGGTCCTTTGAGACGTGCACTCCCAGGAACTTGGTGCTGTCTACTCTCTCCACTGCGGTGCTGTTGATGGTCAGAGGGGCATGTTGGGCATCCTTCTTCCTGAAGTCCACAACAATCTCCTTTGTCTTCTCCACGTTGAGAGTGAGATTGTTGTGTCCGCACCACAAGGCCAGGCGGCTCACCTCGTTCCTGTAGTCCGTCTCATCGTTGTTGCTGATGAGACCCACCACTGTTGTGTCGTCCGCAAACTTGATGAAGTGGTTGGAGCTGTACGATGGTGTGCAGTCGTGTGTTAGCAGGGTGAATAGAAGGGGGCTCAGCACACATCCTTGTGGGGCCCCTGTGTTCAATGTGATGGTGCTAGATGTGTTACTCCCGACCCGCACTGTCTGTGGTCTCCCGGTCAGGAAGTCTAGCAGCCAGTTACACATTGAGGTGTTCAGCCCCAGACTGTCCAGTTTAAGGATGAGCTGTTGGGGGATGATGGTGTTGAATGCTGAGCTGAAGTCGATGAACAGCATTCTAACATAAGAGTCCTTCGTGTCCAGATGTGTGAGAGCTGTGTGGAGGGCAGAGGAGATGGCATCGTCGGTTGAGCGATTAGGTCGGTATGCAAATTGGAAGGGATCCAGGGAGGCAGGGAGGACAGATGTGATGCTTTTCATGACTAGCCGTTCAAAGCACTTCATCAGGATGGGGGTGAGTGCTACTGGGCGATAGTCATTGAGGCATGCGGGCGTTAGTACTACAGTATTACTACTACAGTATTTGCACTACAGTATTTGTACTACAGTATTAGCACTACCGTATTAGCACTACCGTATTAGCACTACAGTATTAGTACTACAGTATTACTACTACAGTATTACTACTACAGTATTTGCACTACAGTATTTGTACTACAGTATTAGCACTACCGTATTAGCACTACCGTATTAGCACTACAGTATTAGTACTACAGTATTACTACTACAGTATTTGCACTACAGTATTTGTACAACAGTATTTGCACTACAGTATCTGTGCTGCAGTATTAGTACTACAGTATTACTACTACAGTATTTGCACTACAGTATTTGTACTACAGTATTAGCACTACCGTATTAGCACCACCGTATTAGCACTACAGTATTAGTACTACAGTATTACTACTACAGTATTAGCACTACAGTATTAGTACTACAGTATTTGCACTACAGTATCTGTGCTGCAGTATTAGTGCTACAGTACAAGTATTAGCACTACAGTGTTTGCACTACAGTATTCGTACTACAGTATTACTACTACAGTATTTGCACTACAGTATTTGTACTACAGCATTAACACTACAGTATTAGCACTACAGTATTATCACTACAGTATTTGTACTACAGTATTAGTACTACAGTATTTGCACTACAGTATTAGTACTACAGTATTAGTACTACAGTATTAGTACTACAGTATTTGCACTACAGTATTAGCACTACAGTATTAATACTACATAATTAGCACTACATTATTAGCACTAAAGTATTTGTACTACAGTATTACTACTACAGTATTTGCACTACAGTATTTGTACTACAGTATTAGAACTACAGTATTAGTACTACAGTATTTGCACTACAGTATCAGTGCTGCAGTATTAGTGCTACAGTACAAGTATTAGCACTACAGTATTAGCACTAGTGTTTGCACTACAGTATTCGTACTACAGTATTAGCACTACATTATTATTACTACAGTATTTGTACTACAGTATTAGTACTACAGTATTTGCACTACGGTATTAGTACTACATTATTTGCACTACATTATTAGTACTACAATATTAGTACTACAGTATTAGCACTACAGTATTAGTACTACAGTATTAGCACTACAGTATTAATACTACATAATTAGCACTACAGTATTAGCACTAAAGTATTTGTACTACAGTATTAGTACTATGGTATTAGCACTACAGTATTAGTACTACAGTATTAGCACTACAGTATTAATACTACATAATTAGCACTACAGTATTAGCACTAAAGTATTTGTACTACAGTATTAGTACTATGGTATTTGCACTACAGTTATAGTACAGTATTAGCAATACAGTATTAGTACCACAGTATTTGCACTACAGTATTAGCACTACAGTATTAGTACTACAGTATTAGTACTACAGTATTATCACTACAGTATTTCCACTACAGGATTAATACTCAGTGTCATGGTGAATCTATTTCACATGCTGATTTTTGCACATTTATAACACAATGGTGTGGTCAAGGTGCATTTTTCCTTCAGAATGAATCTTTACATAAAATATTTTTAAAGTTCTGCAAAGAGAAAACTCGATGATCTATCAATGTTTTAACTTTAATCCTGTGTCAGTCGAAGCTGTGATGATTACGGGTCTGTGGGTGTTATATGTTACACAAACCTGATTTACAGCTGCCTGAAAGCCTCTAAGCAGCTGTTAGTTACTCTGAGGTCTGACAAATCATCCACCTTCAGAGAAACAGTTTGAATAAAACACATTAAACTAAATACCTGAGCAATAAACCAAAACGAACTCTTTACGGGTGTCTCTGCTGCAAAATTCAACAGAAAATAAATTGTAAACGTGAACAAAACTCTTCTCTTTTTGAAGACTTTTAAATGGCGGTTCTGTTTCTCTCCTCCCTGCAGCAGCAGCAGCCCCATCAGTTGTTGAAACACTTCTTAAACAGACGGGGTTTTAAACGACCCGCACCACGAGACCAGCGGGTCTTCCAGCCTCTCTGCGTCTTAGAAAGTTCTGGACCAAAAATTCAATCTCTCAAAGTATAAATTTTTACAGTGGACCCAAGGTGTAAATGAACAACATTTTAAAAAATGGAATTACATTTGCTTTGGGTTGTGACCGAAAGAACAAGATCTCGGATACAAGCAGCTGAAATGAGTTTTCTCCGCAGGGTGTCTGGACTCTCCCTTAGAGATAGGGTGAGAAGCTCAGTCATCCGGGAGGGACTCGGAGTAGAGCCGCTGCTTCTCCACATCGAGAGGAGCCAGTTGAGGTGGCTCGGGCATCTGGTTAGGATGCCTCCTGGACGCCTCCCTGGTGAGGTGTTCCGGGCATGTCCCACCGGGAGGAGACCCAGAGGAAGACCCAGGACACGCTGGAGGGACTATGTTTCTCGGCTGGCCTGGGAACGCCTTGGGATTCCCCCAGAGGAGCTGCTCCAAGTGGCTGGGGAGAGGGAAGTCTGGGCCTCCCTACTTAGGCTGCTACCCCCGCGACCCGACCCCGGATAAGCGGAAGAAGATGGATGGATGGATGGATGGAATTACATTTGGAAAAACACAACAAAAACACAACATTTGAAAAAACGAAATTACATTTGAAAAAACGAAATCACATTTGAAAAAACGGAATTACATTAAGCCAAAGCGGAAGTGGCCAGAATCACATTAGAAAAAAACAAATTACATTAGGCCAAACCGGAAGTGGCCGAAGCGGAAGTGGCCCAAATCAAATTAGAAAAAAATACGGAATTACATTTGGAAAAACACAACAAAAACACATTTGAAAAAAACAAAATTACATTAGAAAAAAACAGAATTACATTTGGAAAAAAAAATAACATTTGGAAAAACGGTATTAATTTAAGACAAACATAATTTTTTTAAACTTTATTGACAACATAAAACCGAACACAGTACACAAAGTGTAAACACACACACACACACACACACACACACACACACACACACACACACACACACACACACACACACACGGAGGTAGTTAGTTAGCCTGCTATCCTTTAGCCTTAACAACATAAAACCGAACACAGTACACGCACACAAACACACACGCACACGGAGGTAGTTAGTATGCTATCCTTTAGTTGATGCTAACTACCTCCGTGTGTGTGTGTGTTTGTGTGCGTGTACTGTGTTCGGTTTTATGTTGTTAAAGCTAAAGGATAGCATGCTAACTAACTACCTCTGTGTGTGTGTGTGTTTACACTTTGTGTACTGTGTTTGGTTTTATGTTGTCAATAAAGTTTTTTTTTTAAATTATGTTTGTCTTAAATTAATACAGTTTTTCCAAATGTTATTTTATTTTTTCAAATGTAATTCTGTTATTGTTTTATTTCTAAAGTAATTTTGTTTTTTCAAATGTTGTGTTTTTGTTGTGTTTTTCCAAATGTAATTCCGTTTTTTCTAATGTGATTCCAGCCACTTCCAGTTTGGCTTAGTGTAATTCCGTTTTTTCTAATGTGATTCCGGCCACTTCCGGTTTGGCTTAATGTAATTCCGTTTTTTCAAATGTTGTTGTGTTTTTGTTGTGTTTTTCCAAATGGAATTCCGCTTTTTTAAAATGTTGTTAATTTACACCTTGGGGCCACCGTACATTTTGGTATTTATACTCAATTTAGAAAGAATCACATACTGTATATACTTTGAGGAATTATTCAAACAGATTAGACCGGGCTTGTTGTGGCCTGGACTTTTTATTGGAAACTGACGCTCTCGGAGCTCGCACACCTCCACCCACGCAGTAACATCGTTCAGCTCTCTTGCTCTTCATATGTTCTGCATCCAGCTTGCTCCGTCAATGTAAACCTGGAGCGGGGCATGATACCCATCTGTTCCTCTTCTGTCTGTCAGCTGCACGGCGAGCTGCAGCAGCCTGTGTCACTCCTGGACACAACATTTAAACCAGGGATGTTCAGACTTTTTCAGCATGTGAGCTACTTTTGAAATGATCAAGTCAAAGTGATCTACCTATAAGGCCCCGTTTACACTAGGGATGCACCGATCCACATTTCTCACTTCCGATCCGATCCGATACTTATTAACTCAGTATCGACCGATACCGATACTTTCCCGATCCGATACTGTTCAGGTATTTGACTCTGTATAATGAAACTTTTGCACCCAAACTATTCATTTTAACATTGTGTGAGATAAACCCAATGAAGACACTCTTAAGCCTTACAATAGGGAACCCCCCTATTGTAAGGCTTAAGAGTGTCTTCATTGGGTTTATCTCACACAATGTTAAGAAGGGCAGTCACAGAATGTGATTGAACACAAGTGCTCTTTGAAGCTGGATCGGAAAAGTATCGGCAGGTTTGATCCGATACCCGATACTTAAATAATGCTGGTATCGGATACCGATACCGATACTGGATCGGATCGGCCCCATCCCTAGTTTACACGAGAACAACCTGTGGCAACATTAGTGATTTTACAATGTTTAGTGGGGGTAATAAACAAAAAAATAAGCTGGTTTACATGAAAAATGCTATAGTTTTCATGTCAGTCGGGTTGCCAGATAAGAAATTATGGTACCGGTACATTATTTTGACCTAAACTGTTGTGTTTGCTGAGTAAAGATGTTCTAAGATTCAATTCAGTTTATTTATATAGCGTCAATTCACAAAAGAAGTAATCTCAGGGCAATGAACAGAAACATTTATACAAAATAATAATTTAAAAGAAACATTCATAGATAAAATAATAATTTAACACTATTTGTTTGAGGAGCAGACTGCTTTGAATTTAACTCCACTGCAGAACTCTCATCTTGAGCAAGATGAAGTTTGTGTTGTGTTTCTGCTCAGAAAAGGAGGTGGTAAATAAGGCATTTTTTAATCTGGCAACCCTGGGCTCAGCTGCATTCATCGTGCATGCAGCGACTGCATGAACAGTTACTTCCAAACTGGTGAATAAAGTCTCTTTGGACCCTGTATTTTATTAGTTTTGCTCCTGCATGCTGAAAAGAGAGATTTTCATTAATGAAAAGTGCGTTATAAATTAAATTCATTATTATTATTAAAAAGGGTGAGTAGCAGAAAAACACTCTGCTCTCTGACATTATTTAAATCTGTTGTTAGTGCAAAAAAACTTTGGACTGCAGCCGTCTGGATGTGCAATTTCACACATGGAGAATTTCACACCTTCGGGGGTGGGGGAGCAGGGATGGGGTTTCCCCGAGAATCTCTCAGACCTGGTTTGAGAGAATGAGGGTTGTGAATGGCTGCCCTGTATGTCAATCAAGTGACAGGATGTTTTGATAGGCTGACAATTTTTTTAAAATGTCATGCTGCGATCTACCAGTACCTCAGAGATCTACCAGTAGATCGCGATCTACCTAATGAGCACCCCTGCTTTAAACAATTGTTTTTCGTGACAACCTGAACATTTCCGTTCAAAACGTTCTGAATACAGACAGACGAACGAATGCTACTGAAAACATGACATGAAGACAGAAAAACAAAACAAGAGGACCTTCCAGCAGGTTTGGAGGTCTCATGGTTCAGGTCTGATGCAGACTTCAGGATGATGACGACACGAGAGGAGAATAAATCAACGGAAAACCGAGGACTTCCCAGCTCACGGTGATCATAAGCAGTTAAACGGAGTCGATCCGGCCCATCCTCTGTGTGTGTGTTCATTATTAATCCATCCCTCCATCCATCCGTGGTGATGCGGTGCGACTGTATTGAGGAGGCGTCGAGTGTGTTTATAAGGTGATGACCCGATCCGATAGCCGGCCTCAGTGCTGTCCATACAGCCAACAACCAATCAATGCAGTAAATGACTGTGAGAATCAAAGGAAACAGCCTCGTTTATTATTCTCAGGACGTAAGCACTTTAACACGCAGACGCTCAGCGTTTATCTCAAGCTTTGTTTCATCCTCTTTAAACACACTCTCACAAACTGCTCAAACGACGTTTCACTTGTGGACATGATTCATTCCTTTACTTGTTTTCATCAGACTTGGCCTGAAGACACAGAAGGAATAAGCTGTTTGTCCTCTCTTTATAGGGCAGCTTTCTTTAAGAGAAACTAGAACAGCTTTAAGAAGTAGAGCCCTGCTGATGTATCGGTAGGGCCGATATACGGGTCCGACTATATTGGTGATAACTGTCCCATTATGCACCGATAGAAGCACTGAATGAGCTGAGTCCTTATTGACAAAAGGTGTAATTGTCCAGCAGAGGGCGCATGAAGACTAATTTCAAGTCATGGCCGTTCACTTTAAGTTTCACTTTCAGTGCAGTCGCAGCAGCAAGCAATATTGTGTAGAGTATTTTACTGAACAGAGCCTGGAAAGTTTATTTTAACAGCTCTGTAAAATAACCAACAATACTAAATTATCTTCAATCCTCCAACCTGCTTGTCATTAGCTACATACCTCTCAAGTTAGCAAGCTAACGTTTAGCATAGACTATTTCCTTGTACAACTTTATCCAGAACAATAAATCTAACGTAGAGGTAAAATATATCAGTGTTAGTAACGTTATCTTTGTCATCCTCAATGAAATGCATCGTTTGAAATCTTTACTTCTCTGATAAGAAAAAAAATAAAAAGGACCGTACATGGCCGACTGTTTAACCAACAGGTGGTTCTTTGTTTAATTTATATTTTTGTAACACATGAGACAACTTTATGGTGAACAGTGGAGGATAGAAAATGTGAACGCACGTTAGACTGTTTGAAGATTTAGTGTTAAAACAGGTTTAAAAGTAGCTATTTACTTCGATTATTGGGGGAGGACAAATCTCAAAAATGTTCAGCCATTATATCGTTATCGGCATTAACCTTCCCCTCCAAAAATCAGACAAAATTTCTATATTTCTATATTTAAATGATTCAAAAACACTTACTCAGACTTTTTAACCTCTTCAAACATTAAATATGTAGGGGAACATATACAAAGACTCATGTTCGTGCTGCTGTTGTTCAGTGTATTGTTTTTGTAATATTTGTGCTTAGTATATTCTTAGTTCATATCTTACAGATCTTACAGTTTTTCTTTATAATTTATACTTTTGTTGGATGTAATTGGCACCATGCATACACAGTTTCATTCCACCACATGCACCACATGAGATGTGAATGACAATAAAGAACCTTGTCTTGACTTGAACAAACGAAGGCCATTATGTTTCTTAAAGGAATGCATATCACCCGCCAGAGTTTCAGACTCTCAAAATCTCATGAGGAGAAATAAAGTTGTATCTGTCTTGGCCTAAACTTGTGTTTACCGTTACGTGGAGTAACAGGAAGACTCTCAGCCACTACCACACCAAATCAGTTTTAGATTCTCTAAGTTTGGAGTCGTAGCTGTTTTTGTGTTGCTCAGCGGTGGATAAAGTGTAAACGCATCATGGCGTCTCTTAAACCAGATCTTTATGTTGTGATTTAAATAAATAAACCGGACTCGTGTTTGTATAAACTCTGACGATGATCATTTCTTGGTTTTAACCTTGTTCTGAAAGCTTTTTGTTAGGGGTGCGAATCTCTCAGTGTCTGGAGAATCGATTCGATTCCGATTTTTGGTGTCACGATTCGATTCAAAATCGATTTTTCGATTCAGAAACGATTTTTGATTCAGAATCGATTATTCTATTAAAATGGTCATAAATTTAATTTCAGTTTTGTAACTGACAAGCTGAAAAGAATAAACAACAATGTAAACAAATGGAACATTTTTTTTTAAACTATAATTTTAGGTTCCTTATTGTATCAAATTTTTTGCATCGTTGAGACCCAGAGGAAGACCCAGGACGCGCTGGAGGGACTTGTTTCTCGGCTGGCCTGGGAATGCCTTGGGATTCCCCCGGAGGAGCTGCTCCAAGTGGCTGGGGAGAGGGAAGTCTGGGCCTCCCTACTTAGGCTGCTACCCCCGCGACCCGACCCCGGATAAGCGGAAGAAGATGGATGGATATTTATACCAAAAATAGGAACAAATAATACAGGAAAGCATTAAATTCTGTAACTTAAATAACCAGTATTAGCTTTTTGCTCTGTTACTTATAGATTATTGTTTGAATTGATTGTTTGAACTTGTTTTGTTTTTGAAAAAAGGGGCAGATAAAATAAGATTTATTCTTCTTTCTGCCACCTTTCATTTTATGTATTCTTTCATATACTATGAGATATGTTTTTATTTTCTTTATCTTTTGGGTTTTAATGTAAAAACAATTTTTTGATTTTGGGGCTTTTAGAATCGATTCTGAATCGCCAGGACGAAGAATCTAGATTCTTTAAAAAAATCATTTTTTTTCCTGCACCCCTACTTATTGTTTTTAAATGCAGCGTTTACAGCTGCTGCCTCACAGATGGAAGTTCACAGGTTCGACTCCCGGCACGTGTGGAGTTTACATGTTCTACCGCCGGTTTTCTCCAGGTTCCTCCCTGTCAACAGTTGGTTCACAGTTTGATCAGATCGAACGGTGTTTTCTGTAACACTGACGCTACAACAGGATCCTGAACTGGACCAGCAGCTGGTTTCTAGCCCGACGCCGTTCTGTCAGGAACCGCCTGTGTTTATCAAATCCATCGCTGCAGAATTCCATCAGCGAGACAAACGGCCACATATCACACAGTGTTTAGCTCAACGGGCTCACGGCGCTGACCGTCATTTTTCTACTTGAGCACAACAATCGGGACAAAAAGGCTTTTTTTCTGTCGCGGCTTCACAAATGATCCGGTCTGTGTGGAACAGATGAGGCTTTCAGCAGCTTCAGTTCCACCCCATCAGTTTCCACACTGCTGAAACATTCATTCATACAAACTTCACACATTTCTCACAACATAAACCTAAAAAAAAAAACTTGCCGAGTTACATCATCGTTTCTACTGAACAATGAAAGCTAGAGTTTAAACCAGAATCTCAAAAAATAATAAAAATCATGAAAAAGTCACGTCAGGAAGTGAAACTCGTATTTTACATGGATTCATTACTCAGAGTGAAAGATTTAAAGACTTTATTTCTTGTCATTCTGATGATTATGGCTTAGAAATAATAAAATAACAAAAATCAACGTCTCAGAAAATTTGATTACACATCCAGCTGTCGGTACATTTGGCAGCGTGAGCAGATTATTTATAAATTTTATTATATTTAGATTGAACATCATCGTTCTCTAAATGTTTCAAACTATATAAAACCTTTTAAAGACAAAACATTTTATTCTAATTTACCAGGAAAATTAAACAAATTACACTTCAGGTTCTGTTTGATAAATTATCAAATCAGTTTGATCAGGATCTTTAACAAANAGAACCCGTCCCTCCGGGTCGAGCAGGAAGTCGAGCCGACAGCTCGCGTCTCTCGGAGCCTTCGAGCTCCGACGCGCTCCGACACCGCTGCCTCGTCTGCGCCAAGAGGTTCTCGACTCGCACGACTTTACTGCTTCACAGGAGCTTCCACTCGGAGCGGCGCCCGCAGCCGTGCCTCACCTGCGGGAAAACCTTCGCCTACGTCCAGGTCCTCCGGGCGCACGTGAGACGTCACGCTGGGGGGAAACAAGACGCCTGACAGACGGCGGCGCTCGCGTCCGTCACGTGAGGCGTCTTGTTTTTTATTTTTTTATTCAACCTTTATTTTTCTTCCTGCAGCAACGTCTGTGGAGAAGTTTGTACCTTTGATCCTTAAAGACACGGCCTCAACGCGTTGTCGCCTTCGTTTTACCGGAGCAGCGCCTTCTGGGTGGATGACGTACACCGGTTGTAGCGCCGGAGACTAAAACACACGGAGTGGAGGCCAAAAGTTCTAAAGTTTTAATTCTGTGAATGTTTACGAAGCGTTCGCTCTGTTGTCGTCCTTTTCTCTTCTGTCCAGTGTCTTTCTCGTCCCACAGTTTTTAATCTGTTTCCTCAAATCATAAATCAAAACGTTCTTTCAGGACAATCCTGCTCTGACTTGTGTTTCGGTGCAACTTTAGCTTTTTGAAACATTTAGCCTTTTCTGATAGAAAATGAACTAAGCTCATTTTACCTCCTTCAGCTCTTTAGTGGGGCTGGGCGATATGGACCAAAATTAATATCTCAATATTTTTTACAAAAATCACAATACTGTATACGATATATATCTCAATATTTTTTCTTTCCATAAAGTAATAACCAAAATATATTTGAGTCAAAGTTTTGTCCCAGTTGTCACACAGGCGTTTTTATTAAAACTGTAACTGTACAAAATAAATGCCTAAAAAATAAACCCTTTACATATAAGCTATTAAATAGTTAATTTTTTAGACATCTATTTACATATATTAAATAATAATCCTCTTCAGCTGGGGTTGAGAGGTTAGAGCAGTTGTCCTCCAATGGGAGAGTTGGAGGTTTGATTCCACCAGCAGTCACATGTTGAAGTGTTCCTGAGCAAGGCACTGAACCCTCATTGTCTCTGTGTGTCCCATCAGTGTCTGAATGTGATAGAGCTCTGATTATAGATCTATAGATGCTGTAT
Source organism: Garcialebias charrua (assembly GCA_038048925.1). Lineage (NCBI taxonomy): Eukaryota > Metazoa > Chordata > Actinopteri > Cyprinodontiformes > Rivulidae > Garcialebias > Garcialebias charrua. The sequence continues at coordinate 17,717 of JBBPBX010015843.1, forward strand.
GATGTTATAAAGCTCTGATTATAGATCTATAGATGTTGTATGAATGTGTAAATGAGGCACAGATTGTGTTCAAAGCTTTGAGTGTCTTGATGAGATGAAAGGAGCTGTATAGGTACGGTCCATTCAGCTGCGCCTCCTTCACGTTAGTTAGTGTGTGAAGCTGCAGCTCTGACAGAAACAAACCAGAGTTCATCTAACCGTGCTGTGTGCCTTGTAGAGGAACAGAGAGGAAGCGCAACATTATTAAATCAACAGATTATCATTTTGATAAAGATACGGTCTTTAGCGGCTAAAGGACCGTATCTTTATCAATATGATAAATTATTGATTTATTAATATCGTGTTTCTTCTGTGTTCCAGCACGGCTACATGAACTCTGAACTCTGGTTTGTTTCCAGGAGTCAGGTCTGTTGGAGCTGCTGAGCGTCTCCTCCTGCCCACCTCCTGGAGAAGCAGGAGGGGGAGAGCGGCTGAGGGATGTGTGTTTGAGTTTGAGGAGGGAGGAGGAGGAGGAGGAGGAGGGGCGCCTGGGAGAAATGGACGTCAGGATTTCCAAGTATAAAACTATTGTTTATATCGAGATAGTCGCAACTTGTATCGCAAAAAATGTATCTCGATATTTTAAAAGTATCGAGATATCGCCCAGCCCTACTCTTTAATCTGTTTACAAACTTTTACTGCTCCTTTCTCATTTTGTCCTGCTTTAGCTTCTTTCAGCTTCTTTCTGCTAATTTAAACTTTTTTTCAGCTAATTTCAGCTGGGGTTTTTTTTTCCAGCTGTTTTGAGCACCTTTCAGTTTCTTTCTGCTAACAACATTTTTGTGCTTCTTCTAACCTCTTTCTGCTAATTTCAGCTTGTTATGCTCCTTTCAGCTTATTTCTGCTAGTTTAAACTTCTTTTCCGCTAATTTCCTTCTGGTAATTTAAGCTTCTTTATTAGCTATTTTTTCCCAGATACTGTAATTTCCACTTTTTGTGCTTATCTTGGCTTTTTTTCAAATAATTTAAGCTTGTTCTACCTTTTCAGCTAGCCTTTTAGCATTTTTTTTAGCTAATTTCAGCTGTTTTTATTTTCAGCTGTTTTGTGCACCTTCCTACGGAACCCGTCCAGTGACATGGTAGGAAATAAAATTATCATGTGGCCACATGATAATTTCGCATTCTCACGCAATAATTATCACGTGGGAACGAGATCATTGTTACGTGGGAATGACATAATTATTACGTGGCCACGTGATAAAAATCACGTTCCCACGTGATAATTATCACGTGGGAACGTGATAATTATCATGTGGCCACGCAATAATTATCTCGTTCCCACGTGATAATTATCACGTTCTCACGTGATAATTATCATGTGGGAACGTGATTTTTATCATGTGGCCACGCAATAATTATCTCGTTCCCACGTGATAATTATCACGTTCTCACGTGATAATTATCACGTTCTCACGTGATCATTTATTGCGTGGGAACGTGATAATTAGCAACTCTGCGTTCATTTCCGTGCAGGTTGTTAACATGGACAGGTTTGAATTAATTTTATTTTATTTCAATCTAGGGATGAATTACAATGACATACTTCAGTCACTTGCGGTCAAGCACAGTGTTATTCTGAGCAAGAGACACTTAATTCGGCTGCTCAAAACGCGTGGGCTCAGACGTAAACAATACGCTGATGTCGGGGAAGTAATAGATTTCATCATTCACCAGCTGGAAGGACCTGGGAGACTGCACGGCTACAGGTGGATGTACAACAAGTGCTTAAAGAATGGCATTCGAGCGAAAAAAGAAGATGTTCGTTTGATTCTCGCAGCTCTGGACCCTGACGCCTCAGCCATCCGTCGTTCCAGGAGACTAAACCGTAGGCAATATTTTGCTCAAGGGCCAAACTATATCTGGCACGTAGATTCTTACGACAAGTTAAAGCCCTATGGAATCTGCATCAGTGGTTGCATAGATGGATTTTCGCGCAAAATAATATGGTTGAAAGCTGCGTACACAAGCAGCGACCCACGCGTGATAGGGGGCTACTTTGTACAGGCCGTGGAGGAGTTTGGTGGCTGCCCCCGGATCGTCCGGACAGATGCAGGAACAGAAAATGTTGTTGTCCGTGACATCCAGACCTACCTCCGCCGCAGTGATGAGGACAGTAGAGCAGGTGAGCAAAGCTACATCGCTGGAGCAAGTACTACAAACCAGAGGATTGAGAGCTGGTGGGGTGTGCTGCGCAGAGAAGGTATGGAGTACTGGATACATCTGGGCGAGATGAAAGATGAGGGCCTGTGCGTTGGGGACTACGTGGACAAATCACTTGTGCAGCTGTGCTTTCGCCACATTATTCAGGTGAGGTTCTGTCTGCATCTTAAGTGGACTGCTCTTCCATTTCTCTGCCATGGTGTAGTCTATTTATAAAAGTAGCCTACAAATATTGATGTTGACATGCATTCAGTTAATTTACCGGTGCTAATGAAAGGTAAAAATTCACTACGTAATCTCTGCGTACATAGCCAGGTGTCACCATGTGTCCGCACGCAGTCACCTAGGCTACGTAAACAGTAGCACTGTCCATGGTTCTAGGCTACATAAACCGTAGCACTGTCCATGGTTCTAGGCTACATAAACAGTAGCACTGTCCATGGTTCTGAAACACGATCAATCAGGTTTCTCTGTCAATAATTTTGTGTTAACAAGATGTAGACTAGGTTATTGTGTTCAGCTAAGAACAATAAAATTACAGTTTATTGTATTGAATTATGCTAAAACATAATATTGGCTTTTGACTATTTTAATAATTTCAGATTAATAAAACGGGGTACTCGAGGCTATAGGAAATTATTAAAAGTAGTAGCAAGCCTAGGTTCAGATCCCATGTTTATAGTGTTTTTAAAAAATACACGCTGAAATTATGTTCAGTTATGTGAAAGTCAGTTTATAACATTTACTTCAGTTTATTATGCAAAATCACAACAAAAAACATTTCAGGGCACTGTACAAAACATTCACACATTATAAAAGCAAAATACTAAAAGTTACCAATGATGAAACCAGCAGATTTTGTTGAATCTTCACTTTGACACAGTCCTACCAGCAAATTGGCAAAAATTAAAAGGAAAATATCTCTCAGTGGTTCATGAATTGTAAAATATCAACTGGATGCACTTGAAGCATATTTGTTTTTCAGCAAGCCATGTCTATTTTTATATTTTTTGTTAATCTTGTACTGGTTAGTCTCCAACCTCTTTAAACCTCTAACCACAGATACAATTTATATTTCCAGGAAGAGCTTAATGAGATAGCACAAGATCAAAGTCATTACGAAGATCTGGGTAGCTTTGGTAGTTGATAGGTAACATCAAGTAGCATCCACATGTATGTGCTTGAGAACGCAGATGTCTCTATGAATTGAACAGTGATGGAGTGTCCAAACAGCATGTCTGCTCCTGTGCAGAAGCGAAGGAATGATTTCAAAGTAGTGTTGTCAGATTCTCCTATGTACCTCTTCAGATGTCTTGCCACAGTGTTCTGTGGTGCAGTCATCTGTTCTGGGAATTTCAGAAGGTCTTTAACACGTTTTGGTGTTGGTACACGTTCTTCCACTACCTCAACAAGCCTCTGTGGATCCAAAGTATCTGCCAAGGTTTTCAAGATGGGCTTCCAGCATTCAATAACAAACATTGGAGTCTGGATTAGGGTTTTGTGTCCTAACTGTGAAATTAATCCAGCCATTGTTTCTTCAGAGGCAAGGTAGTGGCAGTCATGTGCATCCAGCACATCCATCAGGTCATCTTTGTCAACAAAATGAAATGATTCCAGTGCTAGCTCAAGAATTTTCCTCTCTTCTTTTGCGACATACTGCAAGAAACTATCTGTCACACTGCTGTACGTTGTACCATAGAGAGCTTCTTCCAAAAATGGAAGAGGAAGAAGCAGTGGGAAATACCCAACAGTTGTCCAACCCATCACAAAAATCCTTGCAACTGCCTGCCATTCCTGAACTTCATATTCATGCCTAAGGTAAGGTATCTTCACTTCAGTACCTAAAGTGCATTTGCTGTAGAACTCTCCCCAGAATTCTGAAAGGCAATCACGTAAAACACCGGATCCTTCCCCCTCTTCCAGTTCACCATTGGGAAGTTTTCTTTTGATGTGCACATCTTTGTTCATGATATCTGGATCAATAAAGGCTTTCAGAAGGTCAGAAAGGCAGTAACCTCTACGCACAACAATGACGACCTTAGGTTTTGTTACTTCCCAAGGCAAAGTGTCATCCAGTTCAGAAAGATGACCAGATGATGCTCCAACTATCACTTCACTATCACTGGAATTGATAATGAGCATGTCTTCAGCTTGTGTATGAAGAGTAACATCTTCTTGTCCTGTACTGTCAGACTCTTGTCATTTCTGGGGTTCCATGTTCCAGTCCTATTTCTTCAGTGTGCAAGAAACTTCTTTGTTCCTGTACTTCATCAGTGCTATGGTCATGAAGCATCTCTGTATTTGTTACATCTTCACCAAACAATATGACATCAGATTCATGCAGTAAAGACAGGTCAATAGTTATGACCTCTGGCTCCAACGGCTCAACTTCACCAGTATGTGGAGCAACACTTCCTGTGACCTCTGAGGTTGTTGCTGGGGGAGTTTCAGTCAAGTTGTCTTTGTCGTGAGCACGATTTTTGGTGTAGAGGTACAATCTAAGTATTTTTACTTTGTTTTTCTCGTACATTTCCTCCACTGTGGAGTCTTGGTCAATCTCATTTTGTGAAAAGTCACTAATGCAACAAACATGATCCTGTAGTTTCAGTGATTTGAAGGTCCCATTTGGAAAAAAAGTGATTGTGCCATTTCTTGGACCTCTCTAAAACTGCAGTGTATCTGTCAACATTGACATGTCTCGTTCCGCCTCCCTTCGCTGTTCGTACCTGTTTGAAGTTATTGTCTTCTTCACTGAAGTTCATCCATCCCATTTCTAGCCTCCTTGTCATTCTTCTGGCATATTTATTCCCTTTTAATCTCTCTAAAGACTCTGCTCTTTTAACAGACTTGCTGTCTGAAACGCAGACCTTTGCCCTTATTCTTGCTGACCCCTCCTGGATGTTTCTGGAACTGAATGATGAGTGTTGCGACAGAATGCAACAGCAGCCAATCTGTCTCCATAAAGTGGGATGTATTTTGACAGATCCTGTTCGGACATCAGCAGAATTACTGAAGAATCAATCTGCGAAAGACATAATCTGTTTTATATTTAGGATAACTCTGGAACAAGCTTTCAAATTTTGCTTTCAAATTTCAAATTTAGCCATCATCAAATCAATTAAAGATTTTTGTATGCCTCTTAAAATGCTAATCAGAAATTACTTTGCGCCACTACCAACACATTTTGCACAAAATATGTTTTAACTTGTCTATCCTTGCTTAGCCAGACTTGGTTCTGAATTATTTTTAATCCTACTGAAAACTTCAACAACACCAGCAAATCTTTCCTTTTGGCTAAACCACCATGGGCAATGTTTTAATTCTATTGTAGTGAAATAATTTAAAATGAAGAACATCAACAAGATTCATATGGCCATCAGTCTATCTCTACAAATTCTTGGTGTGGGATACGTAATTCATTTTACTTAATCTTTTTTAAGCATTTCAAGTTTTACAACTGGAACAATTTTAATGGAATATTTATCATTCAGTCCAAGTCTAAGTCTAAGTGTTGTCAAGCTGACTTGAAAAAAATCATGTTTTTTTTTTAGCTTTACATAAAAGTACAGAACACAGTCTGCCAAATACAGTGAGGGGTAATGTTAAAAACATGATGTTAATGAGGTCCTTCAAGTGGACTTTGCGTTTCTCAGCTTCTGAAAAACTTACAATTATAATAATGAACTTTTCCTACAAGACACTTGACACATCTAATTCATTAAACCATCAAAATTTTCTTCACAGGAGTGACACATTAATAATTTATATTCAAACAAAGCTTATTGGTGTTAATTAATCTACAGACTTAATGTAAAGTTTTACTGAGTAACAGGTTTGTTTAGTAAATGGGTCACCCAGGACTATTTAAATATTTAAAGTCACACCCTCAGAAGTTTTTTTATTTATTTAATGTTGTGTTTTAATTTTTTATGTTATGTGGCACTGACTCACTCGCAGCACAGCAAAGCCAAGCCGCTAATAAAAACTTATTTGTTTTCAAAGAATAAAAGACACAGTTATGGTCAATATCAGTGTGTCTGCTGTGTCATGTGTAACATCAATGGGAAATTATGACAACCAATTACTGCACATTATGAATACAAATATTCTATGTGATTGTTCAAATGAGTAACTGCTTATGTAAACTGAAACCTGTAGTAACAGGTTGCGATAGCTTATAGGTACTTACTGTCAACTTTAGTAATAACATATTATAAGGTGAACAATTACCATTAAAAACTAAAATACTGTATTAAGCAAAACCCATTTCATATAAACCCAAAAGTCAGCTATTCTGAGTTAAAACATTTTTGAGGTGAACAGTAGTTGTGACCATGTGAAGCTGATTAAAACACTATTTAAGTGTCACCGAAATATTTTTTAAACCAAATAAATTTATATTTGGTTCCATAAGTTAAAATGTTTTTGTTTGTATAATGTTTATCTTTGTTTTTAAATGTGTTCATGATAACACGGAGGGCAATTTTTTTATTTAACCTCTATTATAGCTAGGTTTTGGCTTAACAATAAAAGGCGATTAGACCTGTGTTTGCAGAAAAGAACATACACAAGGCTTTGACTGAGCCATCAGCAACAGCTGGTAAATCCACTAGTACAGGAATGCACAAGATGCTAAGATTATTCACCTGTTAGTCGTAGCATGTGGGCACAATGTTTCACAGTGTTTAAACTTTAAACACTGTGAAACATTATAAAAAAATAATTTCTTACTTTGAGCTGAGCTGTTTGCCTCCCTCCGCTGTGTTACGTCCGAGCTCCCAGGCTTCCTGTAGCACCATGCAGTCCAAACCCTTTACAGGAAGGACTGTTAGTATGCCATCTTCATACATTTGGAGCCAGAAAAAAGTTTTAATAACTTACCAAAAGCCGTCTGCTAGCGCCGCCATTAGCAGCACCTGTCAGCATTAGCTCCACCGAGTCCGCTGCACAGTTACGGGCAGTCCAGTTTAGCTGCAGCTTCAAAAAGGCTGTCGGCTTTGTTATTCCAAGTTAGCTGGGTGTCCCCCGATATCTTCTGCTTCCAGTCCGACATCGAGGCGAGCTCCAGGAACCTCTGATCGCACAAAGCCGGCTGTCGAATCTGCAGCTCCGGTGCTGGGGTCCGCTTTAGCATGTTAGCCTTAGCTCATACCATGAGCTGCTGGTCTCGCGCGGTGCTGTGGGAGCGATCGGCGGAGCGATCGCGGCTGCTGCTCCAGTCCTGAGACATTCACAGAGTTCAGGGAGTGTTTCCAGTTAATTTATCCGTATGAGGCATCCTCTTATGGGAGAAACAGTCCTCCAAAAGCCGAGTGCCGAGACTCTGGAACTAATGAATGTAAAATGGCGGAGGCGGTATTTCCGGTTCCTGGTTCCCGCAGGAAGTTGTTCAAAAAAGCATGAAATTATTAAAAAATAATAATAATGATACTTTACCTATTTATAAAGCCATTTAAAACAACCACAGCTGCAACAAAGTGCTGTACACATGAAATTAAGAACATTTAAACACAAAAAAAAACATGTTTTTTTAAATTTCATATTTTTATTAATTATGATAATCTCGTAAAGTCGGACGCTCGTAGGTCAGGGCGCTCGTAAGTCGGGGACCACCTGTATTCCGTTCTGTCTTTGAGAGGGGCGGGTTTAGGATTTTTTCTGGGGGTTGCCAGATAGGGGCACAGTCCGCAGAAGGGTGGAACAGAATGTCGTGTTTTGGATGTGTCAGCGTTTTTCCCCAAACGCTGACACAATAAATTAAATGTGGAACAATAGTTCAAAATAGTTCATAACTAAAGAACATTTTATTGCAAAAGTCCAACTTTATTATCAAATACAAATACACATATGAAAAAAAAATCTAAATGTTCTCTGGTATTGTTCTGGGGGCCGGACCAAATGTGGAGGCGGGCCGGATCCGCCCCGCGGGCCGTAGTTTGGGGACCACTGGTTTAAAGGAAACCACCCATCATGCTGTCTTTTGAGCTGCATTAATTAATAACTGAGACTATGCTTATAAGTTTAAGGTATGACCATTAACCATTGCAAACATCATTTGTATGGTTTCAACATCTGTGGGAGGAATAGCTCACCTTGTCATTTTTTAGTTTTTTTATCATTTTGTCTCTAATTCCACGGTCCCGCAAAAACTGCAAGAAGGCGTCTTCCTCTCTCTCCATTTCAAATGCAGCCTTTAGATTCAAATGAACAATTAAAAGACATGACTGTAAAATGATTCTGTAATAATAAATGGTAAATGGTAAATGGAGCTTATTTATATAGCGCTTTCCAGCCCCCTGTGAGGAGCCCCAAAGCGCTTTACAATACCAGCCATCCACCCATTCATTCAGACATTCATACACCGGTAGTGGTAGCCTGCCTTGCAAGGCGCCATCCAGACCTACCGGGAGCAACTCGGGGTTAAGTGTCTTGCCCAGGGACACAACGACACATGGTGGGCGGACGCGGGATTCGAACCTCCAACCTTCCGATCGGGGGTCGACTGCCATTACCACTACACCACGGTCGCCCAGAATATATATATATAAAATATATTGAATTCAACACAAACCTGAGAATCCAAAAGTTGACTCATTAAAGTATGAATCACTGGTGAGTCATTCGTTCCAGCTGACTACATCAATGAAAGTAGCTCTCTATCTACTGTGTGGGCCTGTTTGATATTATTCATTATTTATTTATTTACTGAACAGTCTTCCTGTACATGTGTCTGTGTGAACGCCAGTAAAATACTGGAGTATTTGAGCGAAAGAGAACTGCCGTACACAAATGTCCTTCAGGGCATGCGTACTGCTGACTGAATGCTAACCACTAACCATAATGTCACAATTTATGCGAATACCCCTGTAATACCGACCTAAAACATATTGTACATCGAGACAATACCACAAAGTAACTAATGCATAGTCTACACACCACAACTATCTAGCAATTTACCTTTAGCGACAAAATACTAGTAGAATTCAATATTGCACTGACGGTATGGTTAGCATATCACTAGCACTAGGCCATTATCTTCGTCATGTAAACAACTTCATTTTTAAGATGAACATACCAGATTACAAATATGAGCTGACCACGTACACTGCCTGCATTTATGTAAAACATTCAATTACACACTGGGACTCGTACCTGAATGCCATGGAAGTATTTCTGTGAAAACAATTTGGCTATAGCCTACTTTAGATTGAACCTCGAGTAGACTGCTCATAATTATCACGTGGTAACGTGATTTTTATCACGTGGCCACGTAATAATTATCTCGTTCCCACGTGATAATTATTGCGTGGGAACGCGAAATTATCACGTGGCCACGTGATAATTTTATTTCCTACCATGTCACCTGACGGGCTTCTCAGTAATTTTTACTACTTTCAACTTCTTTATGGTAATTTAAGCTTATTATGCTCCTTTTAGCTTTTTTTGGCTAGTGTCAGCGTTCTCTGATATTTCAGCTACAATTTAGCTGTTTATATGCTAATTTTAGCTTTTTCAGCTAATTCCACCTTTTTGGAGCTCATTTCAGCTCTTTCTATTCTCTTTAGTTTAAGCTTCTTTCTGCCTTTTCAGCTCATTTTCATTTTTTTTTTCTTGGCTAAATTCCTAATTTTGTGCTCATTTCTACTTATTTAAACCTGATTCAGCAAATATGTGTTCTTTCTGCTTTCTTCTGCTAATTTAGGCTTGTTCTTCCATTTCAGCTACATTTGAGCATTTTTTTTACTCATTTCAGCTGTTTTTCAGCAAGTCCTTCAGCAATAAGCATTCACACCCCTGCATTTTTGCAGGAAATGCAGTTTCTCTAGTTTGTGTTAGTCCTAAAGCCGTTATGAACGATGTGTGGGTCCAAACCATCAAATGTGATCATCTTGTGCTGTTTAGCCCTGGAGCTAAGGCGAAAGCTAAAAGGCTAAAGCCTTTACTTTACTTGGGCCGTGTCTAAAGTTTCTTTTAAGTATTTTAAGATTATATAACATGCAACTACGGTAATCTACCGGAGAACATGTTCTGCTCCAGATGTTTGTCGTGATCAGCAGCTCTTCTGTCCGACTCTTCATCGTTCAGTCTTCATCAACATCAGCTGCAGCCCGACTCGTTTCTACGTTCTCCTCCGTCGAACGGGCTGAACGTCAGACATGGTACAAAATTAACCTTGAAGCTGGACGGAGCCCTCACCAGAGCCACCTGTCTACGTCATTTACCCAGAATGCACTGCAGCGGAAGCAACGTGATGACAGTGTGTTTTAAAACCTCATGCAGTATTTTACATGTGAAGCAAAGTCTTTAAAGATCTCTGTCCATGTGCTGGAACAAACTGACCAGGTCTGTGATGAAGACTGATTTAAAGTCTTCCTCACATTTCATGCACACTGTCTGCTTAGATTATTTATGTTATTCTTTAGGTGTTGAAGTGTTAAAATGATTAGAACCTGAACTTTGTTGTAATCACGACTGTCCAGGAAGTCTTTGTACAATAAATGTTTGTGTCTTCTGCTCAGGACTCGTCTTTTCTCTGTTCAGAACTAAGTTTTATTTCAGTTCGTAGCTGAAGATGTTTGCAGCTTGTTCTGATGCGATGGAGTCAGATGAATTCGTGCAGATGTCGGTGAATTCAGTTTATTCTCAGGGGACGGCAGCTGTTCATAAAGGCTGGAGGGAGGAGAGTGATGGCGCAGAAGTTAGAGAAGGTGAGCCTGTGATCGTCGGTTCAACTCCGGTACTGACAACATCAAAATGTGGGTGGGAAAAGTGAAGTACCCACACCTGCCTCCAGCCTCATGTGCCCCACTCTGGGCCCTTGAGCAAGGCCCTTAACCCCCCACCCATCTGCTCCCCCAGGCGCCCTAGATGCAGCTCTGCTCCACACAGAGGGCTGTGGTAGCTCAGTGTCTGGTTGCATCAGGAAGGACAGCTCACTGAGGAGACCCTGAAGAAGGAGCAGCTGAAAGAAGAAGATAAAAATAAAGGTTGGAGTCTAAAACAGTTAAGTCTGGTCCTCTGGACACACGTTTCCTCTGATCCTCCCTTCTTTTTTCATTCATTCATTCAACCTTTATTTATACAGGCTAGCCTTGTTGAGTCACGGGGACTCATTTACAAGAGGGACCTGTCTCACTCACACCAAACAACCATCCACTCTCACACTCACACCTAGGGTCAATTTAGAGTCACCAATCAGCCTAACAAGCATGTTTTTTGAATGTCCAGAGGACCAGACTTAACTCTTTTAGATATTTCTACCTGAATTATTGATCAGCATCAGGATAAAGGTCTGACTGAGGTAACAAATGTCGGCTGCATATAACATTAATTTAAACTTTCAGACTGTTTTAGTTCCCAGTTTAACTCGTCTGGTGGAGACTCCACTGAGTCTCCGTTTATTTTTAGACTCTTACATTTTTTTTAATGGTTTGTTTATGTTTATTAAATTTGTTCATTTTTTTACAAAAGAAACACAATACAAGACAATCCCATTAATGATACGTACACAATGTAAAAAAATGAAAGGAAGCAGAAAGAAGAATAAATCTTATTATATCTGCCCCTTTTTTCAAACAATCAGATTAAACAATAATAATATTTCACCAGTAGTACAAAATGACTAACTCTTTCTAATTTTCTAATACTAATACGTAACTAATAATCGATACAAAACACATTAATAATATTTCACCAGTAGTACAAAATGACTAATTCTTTCTAATTTTCTAATACTAATACATAATTAAAAATTGATACAAAGCACATTAATAATCTTCCACCAGTAGTACAAAATGACTAACTCTTTCTAATTTTCTAATACTAATACATTACTAATAAATAATACAATACACATTATGCTAATTCATATATATTTTTTCAACAAATTCCTTTTGATCATTTTTTTAAATGTAAACAGTGACTTGGCATTTTTAACTACATTCTCCAAGCCATTCCATAATCTAATTCCCTGGATTGAGGTAGAACGTCCCTTCAAGCTAGTTCTGAATTGTGGTTTTACAAACATCTCTGTCCCCTTAAGATTATAACAACTTTGTCTTTTAACAAAGTGCATTTGGATATTTAAAGGTAATTTGTTGTTCTGAGCCCTATACATAATTGATAAAATATTATAATCAACCAAATCATGGAACTTCAATAATTTCAGTTGATAAAATAATGTACTGGATGGATGACAGTAATGTTTTCTAGTGATAATTCTTACAGCTCTTTTCTGTAATACAAAAATAGGCTTTGTGATTGTTTTACACGCTTTCCCCCAAACATCAATACAATAGATTAAGTGTGGAACAATGATTGTGTTATACAACAAATACAGAGCTTTATCATTCAATAGGTCTCTGACCTTGTATAGTACTGCAATCGATTTAGCTATTTTTATTCTTACAGAATTTATGTGTTGTTTCCATGTCAGTTTGTCATCAATAATAACACCCAAAAACTTCACCTCACTCACTCTACAAATCTCAACACCCTCAATTTTGAGTGGAACATCAACAGTTTTCTTTTTATTACTGAATATCATGTAATTAGTTTTTTCTAGATTTAATGATAATTTATTGATTTTAAACCAAGTTTGTATTTTGGTAAATTCTGTCTTTATCAATTCCAACATTTGTTCTATATCTTCACCTAAACAGAAAAAAGTGGTATCATCAGCAAAAAGTATACATTTAAGGAGTCCTGACACATTTACCAAGTCATTCACATATAAAATAAATAGCTTTGGTCCAAGCACAGAGCCCTGGGGAACTCCACATGTGATATTACAGAGGTCAGATCTTACATCATTTATTTGTACAAATTGTTTCCTATCTTTCAAATAGCTAGATACCCACTGTAATGCTGGTCCTCTAATACCATATTTGTTCAGTTTTTCAAGGAGAATGGTGTGATCAATAGTATCGAATGCTTTTTTTAAATCAACAAAAATACTGACACAGTATTGTTTTTGATCGACAGCAGTAGTTATTTGTTCCATTAATTCCATGAGAGCCATTGATGTAGAGTTTTTAGCTCTGAACCCATATTGACTATTGCTTAGAATATTTTGTTTGTCTATAAATTGATCTAGTCTGTTCACAAAAAGTTTTTCAAGAATTTTAGAAAACTGTGGTAACAAGGATATAGGTCTATAATTGTTGAACACACATTTATCACCATTTTTAAAAAGAGGAACTACCTTAGCTACTTTCATATTATCTGGAAATATTCCTGTTGAAAATGATAAGTTACATATATATGTAAACGGCTCAATAACATGGCTCATTATATCCTTTACAAACATCATATCCATGTCCACCCAGTCCTTTGATCTCTTGTCTGTAAGATTTTTTACTACTTTCATTATTTCCTCTTCGTTAGTTCCATTTAGAAAAATACTGCTTGTACAGCCTGTAATTGTGTGGCTCACATTATTATTTACTTTTGGTATTTTAGCTGCAAGGCTTGATCCAACATTCACAAAATACTGATTAAATCCATTGACAATTTCATTTTCATCATAAACCTCATCTTTTTCTTTTACAAAATATTTTGAAATACTAGTTTTTGCTTTATGATTCTTCATAACACTATTCATTACTCGCCATGTTGCTTTCATATCACCATTACTTTTATCTAATAATTTACTATAATATTCTTTCTTATGTTTCCTTATAATCCCTACTAATTTATTTTTATACTTTTTATATTTTTCTTCAGCGTTTTGACTTCGCAATTTCAAGAAACACGAATACAAATAATTCTTTTTTTTACAAGCATTTCTCAACCCTTTTGTCATCCATGGTTGGTCAACAATTTTTCTCTTTGTGTAATTTGTTTGTACACAATTTTTTTCATACAGAGTTTCCAAGATATTCATAAACTCATCATATGATCTGTTCACATCATCAACATACACTTTATTCCAGTCTTGTTTATCTAGATCCTCTTTTAATTTTTCCATAACTTTTTTTGATGTGTTTATGATCTTTTTCTTTGCGTTAACTTCTTTTGTGATACTTTGATCATTTTTATAGATTGTGAAAACTGGTAAATGATCACTTAAGTCGGTCGTTAAGATACCACCTATCACCTCTCCGTCTGTTATATTTGTGAAAATATTATCAATTATTGTGGCACTATGAGTTGTAATTCTTGTTGGCTTGGATATCAATGGATACATATTTAAACTGTACATTGAATTTATAAATGTACTGATGTTATTTGAATCTGTTTTATTTCCCATATCAATGTTAAAGTCTCCACACAGAAAAACTTTTTTATTAAAACTCTTCTCCAATAGCTCCAGGATTTTATCAGTGAATATTTCTATATTTGATCCTGGTGATCTATATACACAACTTATTATTATGTTTTTATCATTTTTGTTTATTATTTCTATTGTTATCATTTCCATAAGATTATCAACTATTATTGACATTTCATTATTTAGTTTACATTTTAATTCATTTTTAACATATAAAGCGACACCACCGCCTCTCTTATTATTTCTGTTCATGTGAAATAATTCATACCCTTCAATGTGAATATTACTTGTGTTATCGTCATTGAGCCATGTCTCTGACAGTGCTATTATCGTAAAAGTTCTATTTAACTGTTTTAAGTAATCTGTTATGTTGGATATATTTGCATTTATACTTCTGCTGTTAATGTGAATAATAGAGAGAACTCCATTTGTTATATTGATGTCATTAAATTGCTCTTCATTGTAGTATTCGCTATCTTTTATTACTGGAAAAAAGTTAGCATCAATAACATCATTAACATTATATATTTTAGGTTCTGAGTCTTCGTATGTTGTCATGTTTTAATGTATTTGATGTATTTGTTCATTTCAGTTGTTTCATTGATTTGTACTTTGTCCTCCTCTGTGCTCCTCTAGATCCTTCAGTTCTTTTATCATTTTAGGGTTAGCCCCTACATGTGTTTTGATAAAGATGTTTCCATTTCTTGTCCACGTTGATGCTATTTTGTGTTGGCTTCTTAGCCACCTTGCTTCCTTTGCAATTCTTCCGTTTTTTTTTGTTAGATGTTCATTTATGTACGTTTTTGTTCCCTTCAGTAGGTGTGATTGACTAATTACATAGTTTCTAAACTTCCTGCTAACGAATTCGACAACTACCGACGGTTTGGTATTTGGTGATTTACTGGGCAGGGTGTAACAGAACGAAATGTCCTCATATTTTATGTCAAAGTAATTGTCCCATAAAAAATTAACTACAGTCTCCTCCAGAGTCTCTAGTTCTTCCTGTGGTGCATCCTCAGTTGGGCCAGTGTTAGTGAGAGCATGTTTAAATGTCCGACACTTACTAACATCAAGTCCTGTGATCACCACGTTGTTCTTTTTTGTGTATTTTTCCATGTCTTCTATTTTTTCTTCCAGTTCAGCTATTTTATTGTCTTTGCTGGTTATCAGATCTTTCAGTTGTCTTATTTCATCAACCAGATTGGCCTGTGAATCAATTTTTTTTGATAATTTTGATAGTTTTTCATTTATACTGTTTAGTGATTTTTTAAAGTCTTCCATTTCTGCTGAGTTGTTTTCCGCCGACTCTGGTGACTTTTGACCACCTTTTTTTGACTCAGGTGATTTTTGTCCACCTCTTTTCGGCATTACTTACAGAGTTTGTAGTCTAGTGGTAGCAGGTCTCTGGTTGATGGTTTGTTTACTGAACCACGTGGCTCTTCCACGAGGCTCACAGGCCTAATGATGGTGGTTGTGGCCCAGTGCCCAGATCAGCAGTTAGTTCAGAACTCACGGTCTCAGCAGAACTCACGGTCTCAGCAGCCCGCAGCAGTCCCCTGGCTCGCCCACGGCGCACGGCTCAGATCGAAGCCTCATGTGATGTCCACTGTTCACGGCGCTTGGATCAGCTCGAAGCCCCAGGTGGCGTCCACGGCTCACGGCTCTCGGATCAGCTCGAAGCCCCAGTTGGCGTCCACGGTTCACGGCTCTCGGATCAGCTCGAAGCCCCAGTTGGCGTCCACGGTTCACGGCGCTCGGATCAGCTCGAAGCCCCAGGTGGTGTCCACGGCTCACGGCGCTCGGATTAGCTCGAGGCCCCAGGTGGCGTCCACGGTTCACGGCGCTCGGATCAGTTTGAAGCCCCAGGTGGCGTCCACGGTTCACGGCCCACTCGTGGCTCTCGGATCAGTTTGAAGCCCCAGGTGGCGTCCACGGTTCACGGCCCACTCGTGGCTCTCGGATCAGCTCGAAGCCCCTTGTTGCGTTCACGGCTCACGGCCCCCTCGTTGCCAACGAGGGGGCCCCCTCGTTGCCTCGTTGTTGTTTGTTATCTGGGTGTCCAAATACTTCTTTAAAAAGTCTTCAGTTGATCCAACATGCTGCTGCCAGAGTCTTAACTGGAGTTAGTGGGAGAGATCATATCTCTCCAGTTTTAATTTCTCTCCACTGGCTCCCTGTCAAGTCCAGAAATGAATTTAAAATCTTACTTCTAACCTACAAAGCTCTCAACAACCTAGCTCCATCTTATATTACAGATCATATTGTTCCATATTTTACTAACAGAGCACTTCACTCTCAGACTGCAGGTTTACTTGTGGTTCCTAGAGTTTCCAGCAGCAGAATGTGAGGAAGATCTTTCAGTTCTCAGGCTCCTCTCTTGTGGAACCAACTTCCAGTTTGTGTCCATGAGGCTGACACATTGTCCAGTTTGAAGACTTTCCTTTTTCACAAATCCTATAGTTAGTGTTGTCTTGTTCTGCTGCTATAGACTTAGACTACTAGAGGACAAACTGACCTCATTTATTAAATGAATTGTTAAAATTAGTTTTCATTTGATACTATTTCTATCTTAACGTGATTCTCAACCTGCCATTGTGTATCTGTTCCTACCAAACCCAGCTGGTCGAAGTAGATGGTCGTTTGTCCTGAGCCTGGTTCTGCTAAAGGTTTCTTCCTCATAAGGGAGTTTTTCCTTTCCACTGTCGCCTTCATGTTTGTTCAAGGTGAGAGTTCTGTGATGGAGTTAAAACTCAAAGCAGTCTGCTCCTCACATAATATTTTAAATATGAATGTTTCTGTTAAATTATTATTTTATATATGAATGTTTCTGTTAAATTATTTTATATATGAATGTTTCTGTTAAATTATTATTTTATATATGAATGTTTCTGTTAAATTATTATTTTATATATGAATGTTTCTGTTAAATTATTATTTTATATATGAATGTTTCTGTTAAATTATTATTTTATATATGAATGTTTCTGTTCAATTATTATTTTATATATGAATGTTTCTGTTCAATTATTATTTTATATATGAATGTTTCTGTTCAATTATTATTTTATATATGAATGTTTCTGTTCAATTATTATTTTATATATGAATGTTTCTGTTCAATTATTATTTTATATATGAATGTTTCTGTTCAATTATTATTTTATATATGAATGTTTCTGTTCAATTATTATTTTATATATGAATGTTTCTGTTCAATTATTATTTTATATATGAATGTTTCTGTTCAATTATTATTTTATATATGAATGTTTCTGTTCAATTATTATTTTATATATGAATGTTTCTGTTCAATTATTATTTTATATATGAATGTTTCTGTTCAATTATTATTTTATATATGAATGTTTCTGTTCCATTATTATTTTATATATGAATGTTTCTGTTCAATTATTATTTTATATATGAATGTTTCTGTTCAGTGAACTGACATGATTCTGTTGACTTAGTGCTTCTGTATATAAATAAACAGAATTAAATAAATTAAAGAAGAATCTAAACGAACTTTCAGACAGTTTAAGGTTCCCAGTTTAACTTGTCAGATGGAGGCTCCACTGACATTTTCTATTTAAACCGACGCAGTTCAAAACTGACCACTTGGTGGCGCTGCAGCGCCGCCATTGTTCCCAGACGCAACATCAAACAAAGACGTAGAAGAAAAGAAGCCGTTTTCAGATTCGTTGTTTGGAGGACGGTTTTCTGATCTTTGCTGAATGTTTGACAGTTTCTCTTTGTAAAAACTGAACAAAATGTCTTCAGTGCATCATCTGAGAGAGTTCATCGGTGAAAGACTGACCGCTGCTGCGTCAGAAATCTTCTCCGAGTTTGAAAAGACGATCCTGCGGTACGAAGAAGAGATCGACCGTCAGCGCAGACTGCTGGATGTCAGCTGGAAACCTGAAGTGAAGCTGCACAGAGTCGGTACGTAGCTGTCGAACTGTCCACACAACCACCACGAGCTCCAGCTGACTAAAGTAAGAAACATAAAAATGAATCGGTCAGTTTAACGGGCGGAATCTGCTTGAGGTGGCCGCGACTGTGCCTGATCAAAAATGACTGAAAACGTAAGAAAAATTAAATATTCGTTTTGTCAATATTAAAATGTTTACGTATTTTGTTGTTAACAAGGGAGGTTAGTCAGAAAACTGGGCCTCAAGCGAAACAACCTTGTTAAAATGATTAAACAATGTTGAATGAAACGTCTCTAAGCCAAGCTGCTGTCGTTACAGCAGCCCCAGGTTAAAACTTGTTGTAGTAACACTGTAGTAGTTTCAAAGGAACAAAGATAAGGTTCCTATAATTATAAGTTCCTATAATTATAAGAATAATACTTGGATATGTTCGAGTAACCCCTCATATGTTCTGCTGCTAGCAGAAGTTTGATATGTAGCACCTTCCAAGATGGCAGCTCAAACTCTGGCTGTCCTGTGGTTTTAATCAAACTTTTTCAAGGTTTTTTCATTCATTCAACCTTTATTTATACAGGCTAGCCTCGTTGAGTCACGGGGACTCATTTACAAGAGGGACCTGTCTCACTCACACCAAACAACCATTCACTCTCTCACTCACACCTAGGGTCAATTTAGAGTCACCAATCAGCCTAACAAGCATGTTTTTTGGTCTGTGGGAGGAAACCGGAGTACCCGGAGGAAACCCACGCATGCACGGGGAGAACATGCAAACTCCACCCAGAAAGGCCCCCGGACCGGGATTTGAACCGGCAACCTTCTCGCTGAGAGGCAGCAACTCTACCAGTTGTGCCACCGTGTTGCCCGTGCTGATTTTTCAAGGTTCTTGTCAGAACAGCTGCTGTTATGAATGCGCTTTATAAATACAGGTGGTCCTCGAGTTACGGCAATTCTGTGTTACGAACGCATCTTATTAATAAAAATGTAAAATAAAAAAAATTTAAATCTTATTTTGTGTTTTAAATGTTCTTGATTTCATGTGTACAGCACTTTGTTGCAGCAGTGGTTGTTTTAAATGGCTTTATAAATAAAGTATTATTATTATTATTTAGAAGTCGATCTAGGCAGTTTGCGGCAGTGTTTGCCAGTTTTCGGTTAGCTTCGGCCTCGACAACCGGCTTTGGAGGACCATGTGTACGATCACATGAGGTGGAAACGCTCGGTGAACTCTGTGGACGTCTCGGGCCCGGAGCAGCAGCCCCTCCCACACCCACGCTCGTGCATTCACCACAGCCGTCAAGAGTCATGTTCCCCCAGCTGCTGACACACACACATACACACACACACACACACACACGAGGAAAGGTAAAAACAATTCTGTGAACATGGTTTGCTCTGATCAAAGTAAACCGAGTGGTTCAGCATCACGCTCTGACCTCTCTATAGAAACTGAGCTCAGTGTAGCAGTTCACCACACGCTATGAGGAACCGAAACACACTCTACGACTTTATCCTGGAAATAAATCAGTTCACATAATGGCAGGAAGGACAACTCACCTTTAAAGTTGCCCAGATAGAGGTTTGGAAGAACCTGAAGGGAAATGGAAGGAAATGGTTAAAGGTAAATGATGGTTTAAGATTTAAAACTTAATACCTTATTTATTCCATTGCCCATTTCGGCCTAAGGTTACGACAAGTTGAACATCACAATTATCTCATTCTTGCTTCTGGAGGATAATTCTTCATTGTTCCTTTGTCAGAGGCCAAGCTGGATCTGGTCGTCCTCCAACCATCCCTGGTGGCTTCTCAGAGTCACCCGGGACGTCATAAAGCTGCAGCCGAACCCTGCCTCACTGGGAATGTGTTGATGATTTACATAATGTCAGAGGCACGGCACGCTGCCTGGGAGGGTATATTTAGAGCAGGAGGTGGGTCACGGGACCGTGGTCCAGCACAGACAAAGATGGCTGGGGGGCCGGAGGAGAACAGTTGTTGCTGTTGACCAAACAAGGAGCACGTCTGAACAAGGATCAAAATACCTCCATTAACCGGGCATGACTTAGAAAGAGGAGTTCCACCCACTGTGTGAAGGAATATACATTCAAATCAAGGTTTAATTCAAATAAAGGTTTATGTCATTGGTCGTTGTGGCTAAAAGATCCAGGTTCAGTTTCAATCAGGAAATAAACCTCCGGGTCTCCATCGACTCCTTTCCTAAACATCAGGTGTTCGCCCTCGGCGGTCATCCGACCGAACGTTTGTCGTTTCCAGTAAAGGTGGCGACCTCTTCGACACGCCACTCCGAGGCGATGGAGGTATTTTTAGTCTGGTTTTGTCTTGTGTTCCGGTGGTTCAGTGGAACGGCGCCGACTCGCTGACAGGCGGAGGAGCACGGAGGCGTTTACAAAAAGCTGCTACTTCACCGGAGGGCGAGGAGGCCCGAGCCGGTCAGGGCCCACAGGTCAGACCCCAAAACGGAGACTTCTTGTGGTCCTGAAAGATGATCAATTGAGACAGGAATTACGGTACTTTAAATTAAATGAAAATCACACTTTGTAATCTTAAATTTTTATATTATTTTACCCCAAATTAGATAATCCCTAAGAAATAATTTAGAAAATCAACTTTCTGAGAAACGCTTTTATTAGAAAGATTGTGTTTTCTAGAGGTTTGTTAAAGATAAAGGAAGAACACCTGATGAAAGCAGCTAAAGGCTAGCTAAAAGTAGCAAAAAGCTGGATAAAAGCTAAAAGTGATAATCAGTATGAATGATGAATAAAATATTAAAATGGCTAATGGATAGCAAAACCTAAACATATCAAAACATGGCCAAAAGTAGCAATGCACTAGCTAACAGCATCAAAGGGTTAGCTACAAGCAGCAAAACCTAAGCTAAAAGGGGTAAAACCTTAGCTTAAAGCTAAAAATTGGCAATACTAAATAGAAAATTCTGGCTAAAACGGGGAAGCAGTTAATGGCTAACTAAAGTGGCAAACAGAATCATACAAGCTAAAAGTAAATGGCTTTATGGTAATATGGACAAAATGATAGCTAATATTTTAAATAAGAAAAAGGCTGTCCAAATAGAAAAGTATCAAAAGGTAGCTAAATCTTATAGCTAAAACATAAAAATAGCAAAAGACTAGCTAAAATCTAGCCTGGTTTAAACCAGACCCTTGTCCTTCACTTCGCTTCGAACTAGGGTCTGGACTTTTCCCATTGAAAAACGTTTCTTGCTGGAGGCGTGGCCTCTGCTGAGGAACAAAACCATTGGATATTTTGAACAGGGAAAGCATTCTGCTCCCTCCCCTCAGAGCCACCCCCCGTGCTCTGGTGAACTTGACTGACAGCTGCTCCGCCTCTTGCAGCGTTTCTCTCGCTGCGCAAACTCAGTGTTTATATGTTATAAAACGTTTTAATACAATAAAATCAAACCATGGATCGCTGGTCCAGCTCACCAAAAGACCAGAAAATCTGCAGGGACTCGGTCAGCAACTAAAACCCGAGTTTAATTCTCGTGACAACCTGAGGCATTTCCGTGTTCATTTTACTCAGCAGGAGGGTGGAGGAGAAGGAGGACGAGGGAGCGATTACTTGACTTTTGGGAGAAAAAAAACAAAAGAAAACTCCAGATAAGGGATTAAGCAGGGGAAATTAATAAATTTGTGTCACATATAAAACAGTTCTGCATCGCTTTGCATCGCTTTGAATGATGCCGTGCTCTGGTGAACTTGACTGACAGCTGCTCCGCCTCTTGCAGCGTTTCTCTCGCTGCGCAAATTCTGTGTTTATATGTTATAAAACGTTTTAATACAATAAAATCAAACCATGGATCGCTGGTCCAGCTCACCAAAACACCAGAAAATCTGATGGGACTCGGTCAGCAATAAAACCCGAGTTTAATTCTCGTGACAACCTGAGGCATTTCCGTGTTCATTTTACTCAGCAGGAGGGTGGAGGAGAAGGAGGACGAGGGAGCGATTACTTAACTTTTGGGGAAAAAAAACAAAAGAAAACTCCAGATAAGGGATTAAGAAGGGGAAATTAATAAATTTGTGTCACATATAAAACAATCCTGCATCGCTTTGCATCGCTTTGAATGAGAACATGCCGCTGCTCGCTGACTGAGCGCTGGCAGAGCCCTTTTATAGGGCTCTGCGCGCTGGGCAAGGGCGTAACTTTGTGTTGAAAGTTGGTGGGGACGGAAATCGAAAATGCTGCATCTGCATTTTTGGACAAAGTACCGGTACTTTTTTCAATTGTGTATGTCGTAATAACAATAACAGTTGTATGACACCCTTACTAGCAGTTCAACAGCTGTATGACACTGAGTAGCAGTTTAACAGCTGTATGACTCCCTGAGTTAGCATTTATCCTGTCAGATCATTGTACATTGTTATTAACACCTTCATTTTCATTACATCAGCACACAAGTTTTATACAAAAGGTCTTTGTAAGAAGGCACGATACAGAAAGACATTGTTAACAGGAATAACAATAATAAACTTTATTTAAATAGGACCTTCCAGCAACAACTTGCATTGTCCAAAGTGCATTACAAGATAATAAAGATAAAAGTTGAATGAATGAATGAAAATAATACTACAAACCGGATTCCAAAAAAGTTGGGACACTAAAAAACTGAATGCAATGATGTGGAGATGGCAAATGTCAATATTTTGTTCATAATAGAACATAGATGACAGATCAAAAGTTTAATCTGAGTAAATGTAACATTTTAAAGGAAAAATATGTTGATTCAAAATTTCAGTGTCAACAAATCCCAAAACATTTGGGAAGTAGCAATAAGTGGCTGGAAAAAGGAAATTGAGCATATAACGAACAGCTGGAAGACCAATTAACACTAATTAGGTCAATTGACAACATGATTGGGTATAAAAAGAGCTTCTCAGAGTGTCAGTGTCTCTCAGAAGCCAAGCTGGTAAGAGGATCACCAATTCCACCATTGTTGCGCAGAAAGATAGTGCAGCAATACCAGAATGGTGTTACCCAGCGTAAAATAGCAAAGACTTTTAAGTTATCATCATCAACCGTGCATAACATCATCAAAAGATTCAGAGAATCTGGAACAATCGCTGTGCGTAAGGGTCAAGGCCGTAAAACTCTACTGGATGCTCGTGATCTCCGGGCCCTTAAACGTCACTGCACCTCAAACAGGAATGCCACTGTCAAGGAAATAACAGAATGGGCTCAGGAATACTTCCAGAAAGCATTGTCAGTGAACACAATCCACCGTGCCATCCGCCGTTGCCAGCTGAAACTCTACAGTGCAAAGAGGAAGCCATTTCTAAGCAAGCTCCACAAGCTCAGACGTTTGCACTGGGCCAGGGGTCATTTAAAATGGAGTGTGGCAAAATGGAAGACTGTTCTGTGGTCAGATGAGTCACGATTTGAAGTTCTTTATGGAACACTGGGACGCCATGTCATCCGGACCAGAGAGGACAAGGATAGCCCAAGTTGTTATCAACGCTCCGTTCAGAAGCCTGCATCACTGATGGTATGGGGTTGCATGAGCGCTTGTGGCATGGGCAGCTTGCATGTCTGGAAAGGCACCATTAATGCAGAGAACTATGTTCAGGTTCTAGAACAACATATGCTCCCATCTAGACGTCATCTCTTTCAGGGAAGACCCTGCATTTTTCAACAAGATAATGCCAGACCACATTCTGCAGCAATCACAACATCATGGCTACGTAGGAGAAGGATCCGGTACTGAAATGTCCAGCCTGCAGTCCAGATCTTTCACCTATAGAGAACATTTGGGCATCATAAAGAGGAAGGTGCGACAAAGAAGGCCCAAGACGATTGAACAGTTAGAGGCCTGTATTAGACATGAATGGGAGAGCATTTCTATTTCTAAACTTGAGAAACTGGTCTCCTCTGTCCCCAGACGTCTGTTGAGTGTTGTAAGAAGAAGGGGGGATGGCACACAATGGTAAAAATGGACTTGTCCCAACTTTTTTTGGATTTGTTGATGCCATGAAATTTTGAAAAAACATATTTTTCTCTTAAAATGATACATTCTCTCAGTTTAAACTTTTGATCTGTGATTTGTGTTCTATTCTGAATAAAATATTAGATGTTGGCACCTCCACATCATTGCATTCAGTTTTTATTCACTATTTGTTTAGTGTCCCAACTTTTTTGGATCTGGTTTGTAAAAAACAACAACAATTAAGATTGTTATTTTCTCCCTAGCTTCATACAGTGCTCTTGATGTGTTGTGTAGAATCCACTTTGCTCATTGGGAAGAATCTTCTAAGCATATGATGTCACAATTTGGCCGATAGAAACTCTGAAAATGAAATGAAGCTATTTAGAGGACATTTAATCCGTAGGAGCTGCACTGAGTACAACAATCTATCCAGGCTTGCTCCAAACTAAAAATAGTAGGTGCACACTATCATTACAAATGCAATTACAGTAATTAATAAAAATAAAACAATTATCAGCATTTATTTCACAGTATTGCAGCAGCATGGCAGCATGACCTGTCTTGCCCTGCAGCATGAACGTGCTGGTACACCTGATGTTGAAACTAACAGGCAGACTCAGTGATGGAGGACTTTAAGGCTTTAGCTCTGTGTCTGCTTCAAGATAAATAAGAACATGCTCCACCTGTTTCAGAGCTTTTCAGATTGTTTTCAGCTTGTTTATTGATTCACCGTGAGTTGCTAGTAGATGGAGCTAAATATGCTAGTAGAAGTATCTGCAGCCACTTCTTAAACTCGTCCTCCATCCCTCCTCCGTCTGCAGCAGGATGATAATACTGTTTTGTTTAAATTAAATTCACAAAGCTCAGACTAACTTCGCGCACACTGTTCACACATAAACAAACGTAGTTTTCGCTCCTCCTGAAGTCGCGCACATATTACACGCAAAACGTCATCAAAACGATTTACTTACGTTCAGGAAATGCATGCACACTGTAAACACAATAACACCATGAGTACTGTGCACCAAAACTATTTAATGACTTACTTTTTGGTCGTATTTTGCCGTGTAGGGTGATCAGACAGCTCCTCTGCACGCCATGGGAGTCTTGCAAACTGCGCAGTGCGTACTAACTAAATACAGAGCCACTGCTGGACAGAGCAGCTGTTCGGCAGTTGTTGTTGTTGTTGTTTTTTTGTTGGGGTTCGTTGACGGTGTGAAACGGAGATAACTTTTTTCTTTTCTTTCTGAGTAGCGGCATGAATGGGGTTTTAATCAGAGGGTTAGGGTTAAATGTTCAATAAAATAAAATAAAAAGTAAAATATGTGAACAAAATATTGGTGGGGACTGTCCACTAGAGGTCAGCATTGGTGGGGATTTGTCCCCACCAGTCCTTCAGGAAGTTACGCCTATGGCGCTGGGACTGGTGGGGGCGTGGGTTAGGGTCCAAAACTCCACCCCTTCTGTTCTCTGATTGGTCCGAACAAAAATCTACCGGAGAAATCCTTGTGGGTGGGTGAAGTCCCAGACTGTGCAGTGAAGGGAAATGAGAATTGAGCGGAGCTGTGCAGGAATGGCGAGGGCCAGGCTAGCTAAAATCTAAAAAGAAAAACTGATTACTAAAAGTTGCAACTGGCTAAAACCTAAAAGCAGCCAAAGTTTAGCTCAAAGGAGCAAAATCTTAGCTATCAGATAGCCAAAAAAAAGCTCCAGTGTAGCAATTCTCTGTATAAAAGTAGCAAACCTTAGCTAAAAGTTAAACGCAACAAAAGGCTGGCTTTAATCTAAAATTAGCAAAATGGTAACTGGTAAATTATGAAAAGGTTAGCTTAAAAAATAAAGTAGCAAAAGTCTAAAAATAGCTTGAATGCAGCAAAAGGCAAGATAAAAGTATCAAAATTTTAGCTAAAAGAAAACAAAAATAGAGCCAGATTTCAACAAAAACAGTTATTGAAAGAATCAGATAATTTTAATTGGAAAAGCTTAAAACAAAAACTCAAAGCACTCATCTCCTGAGCCAAACATTTTGATATATTATGAACAGTTAAAATTAGCACAAAGCACATAGCAGTTAGATTGTTTCTGAAATTTTTAAAAATTTAAACCTTGACAGCAATACGCTTCCATAGTTTCAACTTTGGTACAAATGAAAATGGTACTTTTTTTTTTTTCTTTTCTTTTTTTGTCCAACTCTTCTGTTCCTGTGGGTAAATCTCTGACTCTTTCTTTAAGTAATGCTCCCATTTCATAATTTTTCAGTCAAACATCTTTACATCATCTGACAAAAATACATTACATTTACATTTTACACATTACTTTACATATATGACAATATATACTGTATACATATTCAATTTAAAACCACTGGATGGCGCAAAAACCACTTTCTTTTGATGCAAGAACTTTGAGATTATGAATTTTTTTCTTTGTCCACTGTTGTCATCACTCTGTTAAAATTCAGGTCTCTTTTGTAAATGAGTTCCTGAGGCTCACTGGGATTAACCTGTATAAATAAAGGATGAAAAAATGAGTACCGGTACAAGAAAACGTTTTTGGCCCGAGTGAAAATTCAGTCGGTACAATAACAGCAGAAATGGCAAGAAATTAGCTCAGATAAAGCTTAAAGAGGAAAACTTTGTTTAAAATGTTTGATTAAACATAATCCAACAAACTGTGATAGTCACTTGATGTTTTGCAAATTTATTTATTTAATATACAGCTCAAAACGGCTGCAACATGAAATATTTTGCTGTTTTTGGCTCAAGTTTCAAACAATTATTTAATCAATTGTACATGTAATAAACATTTATTTCGTACTGACTGTGTTGAATATATTTATATTTTTTATAAAAATCGTGTTTTAGTGAGGAAATTTAGATGAACTTTTGTGATAAATAACGTGTTTAATTTCAAACTAGATAAATTAAACTTGTCAGGTAAATCTGAAAACTTTATTTATGCTGATTGCTGACATGGATTTGGGGAAACTGAATAATTGTATTTTTCTCTTTAAATTTCCTCCCCCTCTTCCAGGTGGGAGGTGTTCAAGTGATTCCTGCAGCCTGACCTGACCTCCTTTAACAAACTGCTGCTGAAGTTTGTGTGAACTTTTACTGATCTGTAACCTGTTCGGGCTCATTTTTACAGGTGAAGGTTGTTGTTGTTGTTGCACTACCAACAACAATCATGGCCGCCTTGTTTCTGCTCCGGACTCGTTTGTTTCCGCGCAGAAGTGACTTTCTTGGGTCCGTGAACGCAGCACGGCAGTGCAGGTAACAGTTTGCGCGTGAACGGTGTGAAATGAGCGTGTCGGTGATGTGCACGATGCTTTAAACATAAAGACTTGCAGAAAAACGCATTTTGTTTCGGTTTGTCGTACGTGTCTGGTTTTTATTTAAATTTTCATTGTAAACCACTAGATGGCGCCAAACCAATTTCTTCTGCTGCAAGAATTATGAGATTTTTAAATGAAATAATTCTATTTCATTATTTTTGATAAACTGAAGCGTTTTTCAATCCAGTTAGCTGAATTATTTAATTGTTTTGTTTTTCTTTTGGACAGAATATATTTCGTTTTAATGTGTGTTTTTTTTTACATACAAAATTACAATCCCATATTTCTAAAATCTTTCATTGTATTTTTTATATATATATTTTGTTTTTGACTGCTAAGTCTCAGGTTTCTAGTCATTTTTCAACAAGCACATTTTACAGACTGTTTATTAGATTGTTGTTATTTTTGGTTAGCTGAAACTTTTTCAGGCCTTCACTTGTACAGTATATATATATAATATATATATATATATATATATACACAGTATATATATATATATATATATATATATGAGCGCTCTTCACGTACGTCATCATCAAGGGACTATTTAAGGCGTGGTATTGACGCAGCTGTGAGAAGTTAAGAGACAGCTGAGTGAAGGTTGGAGTGGATGGTCAGAGAGCCTGTACCAGATGGATTTACTGCATGAAATAAACCTCCTAAACTGAAGCTTGAGCTCCGTTCTTTGTCCGACCTATCCTGCCCTGAGATGACGAATCGAACAGGTTATGGGCCCAGCGGGGACAAGGAAGGTCGCTGGCAAAGATTATGCTTCGACGGAGACGAAAGGAACTACAAGCTGTGGACTGGAGGGGCACAAAGCAAGGCTGTGTCCGAAGAATGAAAGACAGCGACAGTGGTGCCGTGTGTGTAAGAGTCCACGTCATGCAGAGAGTGCAAAGAAATGAGCTGAAAGAAGCTGAACAGGTGGCTGGAATGAGCTGAAAGAAGCTAAACCAGAAGCTGAAATCGAAGAAGCCAGAATGAGCTGAAAGAAGCTGAACAGGTGGCTGGAATGAGCTGAAAGAAGCTGAACCAGGAGCTGAAGTCGAAAGAAGCTGGAATGGGCTGAAAGAAGCTGAAGCTGAAATCGACAGAAGCTGGAATGAACAGGTGGCTGGAATGAGCTGAATAAGCTGAACCAGAGGCTGAAATCGAAACAAGCTGGAATGAGCTGAGAGAAGCTGAACCAGGAACTGAAATGAACTGAAATAATTTTAAAGAAGCTTACCAGATGATGAAAAGACAGCTGAGAGAAGCTGAACCAGGAACTGAAATGAACTGAAATAATTTTAAAGAAGCTTACCAGATGATGAAAAGACAGCAGAAGAAGAGCAGCAGCAGGAGGAGCAAATCCAAACAGCAGGAGCGGAGCAGAGCTGGTAACGAGGCAGCAGAGCTGGTAACGAGGCAGCAGAGCTGGTAACGAGGCAGCAGAGCTGGTAACGAGGCCGTTTTGGAGACATGCTGTCCTGAGAAGCTGGAGTGAGACATGCTGTGTATTTTAAGAAGAGTCTGAGTCCTTCTGTTGTGGAGACCTGGGTGCTGAAGACCGGGAGCCATGAGTGACCTACTGGACTATGAGTATTAATAAATCACCCAAAATGCTAGCTAAAAATGCAGTGGGGGGTTTTCACGTCTAAAAAGTAACATAGACATAAAAGGTTGTGTGTTGTACAGTTTTGTATTTATTTATTTGTTTTTATACAATGAACTGAAAAAAAAAATGTGTGTAGTATAGCAACTGTGTGTACGGTGATGAGATTTTGTAGATTTGTACAGTGAGAGAGCGAGTGGGGGTGTTGAGATTAGTCACGTGATGTATTGAGCGCTCTTCACGTACGTCATCATCAAGGGACTATTTAAGGCGTGGTATTGACGCAGCTGAGTTGAAGATTGGAGTGGATGGTCAGAGAGCCTGTACCAGATGGATTTACTGCATGAAATAAACCTCCTAAACTGAAGCTTGAGCTCCGTTCTTTGTCCGACCTGTCCTGCCCTAAGATGATGAACCGAACAAGAACTACCGGTTTCATGGTGCTTCAGTGTTTTTGAAAGACATCGCCAGTTATTGTACCCTGCCACAAGGCATGTATCAAAAACTTTAGCTTCACCAAAAAGCTTACACGCAAAACAATAGACTCTGTTATTATTTTTGGAATAAAGTAACCAATCTCGTTCAACTTTCTCTTCATTAGACAGTATACGAAAACAGTACACTTTGGAAAAACACCTCTTACTCTTCTCTGATCTTGGATATGGGCCATCAGAAACTTTCTGTGGGCCATTTTCAACCATGTACTGCCTAAATGTGTCCCTCATTTTGTGTGGTAAAGGCCATTCAGATGGATCTTCTGAATAAAGCCTTGCCTCAGCCCTCTCCTCTGCAGCTCTGTGCTTTTCTCCCTCTTCATCATCTGGACCTCTCTGCTCCTCTCCCTCTTCATCATCTGGACCTCTCTGCTCCTCTCCCTCTTCATCATCTGGACCTCTCTGCTCCTCTCCCTCTTCATCATCTGGACCTCTCTGCTTTGTGGTGATTAACTCACCATGTCTGCCTGAACTAATTTTCCCAAAAAAGAAGACAATGAAAGATGGTCATCAGAAATTCAAACCATCATGGTATACAGTACAGGTTTTTGTTGCCTCCCTAATGTAATTATTTATGTTTATTAAATTTGTTCATTTTTTAAAACAAAAAACACAATACAAAACAATCCCATAAATGATAATGTACAAAATAAAAAAAAATGAAAGGTAGCAGAAAGAAGAAAAAATCTTATTATGTCTGCCCCTTTTTTCAAACAATCAGTTCAAACAATAATAATCTTTCAGTAACAGAACAAAATGAATAACTCTTTCTAATTGTCTAACTAATACAATACACATTACACTACTTCATTTTTTTTAAATTTAGTTTTGATCATAGTTAGTTAGTTTTGATTCCTACCTGATGTCATCACTTGTCTCCTCTATCACTGACCTCGTGTCTGTCTCCTTCACCCTTTGTCTGTGGCATTCTGCACTGTCATATGGTCAAAAAAGCATTATACAGTATATTAGTTATAAAAATTACAGATCTTAATACAGTTTTAAAAAAAAATGTTTACATGTTATTGCTTGGAATTAAGTAGCTGTTCCCTCACTTCCACCTGCATTACACCAACCTGTTGCCTTCCCCAGTCTGTCCTGATTCCTCTGTCATCTTCTCTTCCTGCTCTCCTTCCTCACAGCTGAATGACATTAATTTTGTGTTAAGTGGGTTTAAAAATACAGCAGTCAAACCACAATAGAAATGAAACTTTAATTTAAATGATCTCCTTGTTGGATAACAGTTACTGACTGGACATTTCATCTGATCTGACTTACCAGATACATCACAACACACACCACTGTAGTGATATTAAATAAGACATTTAACCAGGTGTCCCTCTGCCAAAAAGGTTGGTAACATGATGGTCTGGTCACCCACCTTTTTGAGTCTAACCCCAAAATTACACTACATAC
>JBBPBX010015844.1:1201-26019 GCA_038048925.1 Garcialebias charrua
TATATATACTGTATACAGTACATACAGTATACAGTACATACAGTATAGCTGTTTTATGTGAGACAGTGCCAGGTACTTATTGGGTATGTCACCAGGTAAGTACTGTGTGTGTACTGGGCCAGAATATGCAACTGATTTAAATAAAAAATCTCTTGCAAAGTGATCTCAATGGGATTTGCCTGGTGAAATAAAGATTAATAGGTTAAGGATAATAAATTTACACAATAATTACATATTTTTTGTTTGTTCTTGTTTTTTTCTTTTCATCCGTTACTGGTTATTGCACGTTCTGATGCATTTTGTAAATATCTTGCCCATTTCATACAGAGGACCAGACTTAGCTTTTTTAGACTTGCCCATTTCAGTTTTTCCCTCCTGTTCGTAGCCTTTACAGTCGTCCCTTGCTACCTCGCAGTTCGACATTCGTGGACTCGCTCTTTCATGGTTTTTCAACAATTGTCAACTTTTGTATACGTGATTTGCATGGCACAAATCAAAAGTTAACTAAAAATACTTTGGACAGTCGCCACCATTTTGTAGTTTGCTTTCAATAAGCCTACTCTATCGCCAGTTCAAAAGAACAACATTACCCAGAAGTCAACAGTGCTTCCGGCCACTGCTTTCTGCTGAAATGGAGGGAAAGTCTTGCTCCTTTCTGAACCTAACTAAAAAGTATGGTCCTCATTCACAGTGACTTCGGTGCTCAGTGGATGTAGAGAGCCGATCAGAACCGGACCAGAGCTGGACCAGAACCACTTCCAGAGTGCTGCTTGCTGACCCATGAAGCCTCTCGAGCGGGGTGGTGCTGCTCAGAAGTCATGTGCCTTCTCCGGAGCTCACCCAGACTTTTTTTCATCCAGACATGGACTATTTGGACTCGATCTGGACCACTGTGTGGTTTTGTGCTGGCCCTATAAAGGTCCAGTTCTCTCCAAATGCATCTGGTGCTCAACGGCTGCAGAGAGCCGACCAGAACCAGACAAGCACCGAACCACGGCTGGAGAGTTCCTCATATGAAATTTTGCAGTAGCTACTGTTCATTACATATGGTGTTAAAATGACGTAGGTTTGAGTTTAGAACATTGCAAGAGTGTGTGAAGGATTTATAAAGTCTTAAAATATATAAATACAGGTAGTCCTCGACTTACGACGGAGTTCCGTTCCTGCGCGGTGGCATAAAGCAAATTTTGACGCAAGTCGGAACATACGTAAATACTTCACCTTATACGTACAGTACTGTATTTTACC
This sequence comes from Garcialebias charrua, assembly GCA_038048925.1. Lineage (NCBI taxonomy): Eukaryota > Metazoa > Chordata > Actinopteri > Cyprinodontiformes > Rivulidae > Garcialebias > Garcialebias charrua. The sequence goes on from JBBPBX010015844.1 coordinate 2,450, forward strand.
AAGCACTTAGCCTATCCTAACACAGTACCCTACATAATTATCAAAAAACACATACATTTGGGAGCCATAATGAAGGGAAAAAAAGAGTTAATTTCCTACTGGGATGCTGGTGAAGCCTTCCTCCGTCCCTCCTCCGTATTCTCTATTGCGTTTACGTCGATAAACCGCCGTCAACCTCGGTCCAGAGCGTTTACAGTAAGGTCTGTTAGCATGTTAGCTCGTTGTTCCTCCAAGATCTGCAGCTGCCTGTACTTTTCCACTGCTTCGCGCTGGTTTTGCAGTCAACCTCGGTCCATACGCAACGTCTACGCCGCTGTATTCCTCCGCCCGTAAAACCGGAAATTGCGTAACTCGGCTTTTCAAAATAAAATTTTCAAAATATACTTTTTATGGGAGATGCGTTGTAACCGCGAAACATCGTAAGTCGAGGACTACCTGTATTACAATAAATATAGAGTTCCTACTTCATGGTTTTTCACTTATTGTGGAGGTGTCTGGAACGTAACCCCCGCGACAATCGAGGGACTACCGTATCTCGTGCATTACCCAGAGTTGAGCTAATTGTTGTTGTTTACCTGTCTCACCTGGTACTGTAAAGCTATCAGTCCCCCCTCCCCTCTGAAACCCCACTCGCCGTGTCTTTCAGGGGGTCAGCTGACCTCAGAAATGTTCATCACGCCTCCTCTGCCTCTGGGCCACTCCTCCACTTCACGCCCAGCACCAGATGGGAAGTGTAGCTGCAGTTGTGTGTGTGTGTGTTTCAGTGCATGCAGGGCTACAGGCTGTTGCGCTGGCAGTGGTGCTGAAGGAATGAAATATTCATGCAGCCAAAAAGAAAGAAAGAAAGAAAAAACACTGAAAGAACACCCCAGGAGAAGAACGTGCCGATTTATTCAATAAGAGCAGACCTCATTAAACTGCTGGCGACCAGGCAGGTCACGGTGATTTCCATTGACAGAGCTCGACCCCGACGCTTGAAGAGGCGGAGGGAGGGGTTGGAGTTGTGAATATGAAACAAGTCACCAACATCAGTCTTTGGAAACGGTCCGGTTCTCCCAGCGGGACTGGTCTGAGGTTTGCTCCTCTGCAGTGGCTGACGCCCTGATGAGTGATTAGCGGCGCGGTGTCCCAGCTCGGTGGCAGCATATGGGAGACGTGGGCGCCTGTGTGAGGGGCCAGGGGACACCAGCTGATAGGCACCGGCCCCACAGGCTCAGGACCAAAACTTAAATTTGTAGCCTCGTTTATCACCACACTGAAATCCTCATGTTGTCTCCCAACAACAGGCCGGGGGACGAATAATGTCTTTTTGATAAAGGCCTGTTGTCCTTAAAGTGTCACTGACATGATTTTTTTTTACTATTCATTGCTCAAAATATATATATTTTATCATTTAAGTATGTTCGTTTTTGCAAACAAAATGATAAATCACTTCAATTTTGCTTTAAAAGTGATTTTAAACTTCAAGCCGTGCTTATTCATGGGAAATCCGATTACACGTGAATGCAACATCTGTGACGTAGTGAGAGGCAGAGCTCTGGGCTTGTCAGTGCGCGTGTGTGAGCTGCTCGACATGAAGGTAAGTCTGATACAGCATCAGACCTAAATTAGATCCTGCTGTTTCTTGTTCCATCACCCAAACTATTTTCTGCTTCCCAAAATGAAGACAAATAGCTCAAATCTTCACATAGATTGCTAAATTCGTCGGGTTTTAAATTGTCCGCTATTAAAGAGACCAGAGCCCTCAGCCCGATTTTACGTCACAGATGGTGCATTTGCGTGTAATCGGATTTCCCACGAATAAACACGGCGCAAAGTTTAAAATCACTTTTAAAGCAAAATTAAATTGATTATCATTTTGTTTGCCAAAACGAACATATTTAAATGATAAAAGGTATATATTTTGAGCAATTTTATGAATAGTAAAAAAAAAATCATGTCAGTGACACTTTAAGCGATTCATAAATGATTCTGAGACGTCTTATCGGTTATCAGAGACAGGTGCGTCTCCGCCCGCTCTCCCACCTGTTCTTTTATTATTCTTCTGCAAATATTCAGGAAAACATTGGCCGTCGTTTACCGTTTGTTTGAGGACAAACTCAGGTTTGTTTTCTCCGCTGCCACTCAGTCAGACTCTCTGAGACAATTAGGAAATCAGTTCTGCTGCTGAGAAAGAGGCACAATTTGGTTTTCCACGTTATGGCAGTTTAAGATAATGATGACGTGCTCACAAATACCTGCTTTATTGTGGCCAGCTGCCAAAACGATGGAAATACTGTAATGCTTTTGCCTGTTTTGCCGTGAGCGTGCACATGGTTGTGTCTGTTAGCAAAATATCTAAAAAACTAGAGGTCTGATTTTAATAAAACTTTTAGGAATTAATCATTACCGGTAGATGTACTTTATAACTGGTTAGCATTTGGAGTCAACTCGATTCAAAATGGCCGTCACAGTCACGTTATATTGGAAAACAAAACACAAAAAGGGTTATAACACAGTAAACTTTGCAGACACTGAACTAAAATTGATTGTGGTAGTAGCTGAGAGTCACCCTCAACATGCCATCCAAGAACTAACTGATTGAGTTGAGTCTTTGTTTAAAATATTGGCAGTAACGGTTTAAGTAATTTCTATTCGTCTGTTCGCAAAATATCCCCTGAACCGCTGAAAAGATTTTAATGAAACTTTCAGGAAGTAATCACCGGATGTAACTTTACAACTGTTTAACATTTGGAGTCAATCTATTTAAAAATGGCCACTAGTTGATCAAATTTAGTCAACACAGAAGTAACCATAACTCTATACGTTTTACAGATATTGAGCTACAATTTGGTGTGGTAGTAGCTGAGAATGACCCTCAACACATAATCAGTTCTCACCTTAAGTCTGAACTGGACGGCAGCAGGTCATGTGCATTCCTTTAGGAAATACATTTTCAGACTAAATAAGAACGTTTGCACATGGAGCTGAAATAAACCTGCACACGTGTGGTCCTGACTTCATGTTTCACCTGAAACCTAATAAATCAAGAAGCAACAGCAGAACATGTGAGCTTAAAGTGTGTGTGTGTGTGTGTGACATGATTTTGGAACTTTGCATAAAGTGGCACAACATATATATCTTGCATCATTCAACTATGTTCGTTGTTGCAAACAAAATGATAATTTAATGAAAATTCGTTTCAAAGTGAGTTTAAAATTTGCGCCGTGTTCCTTCACGGGAAATCCGGGTACTTCCGCATGCAACGTCTGTGACGTAGACACAGGAATGTCAGTCTGCGTCTGCTGGGATAACGCATATTCATTGTCTGCAAGATCGACAAAAAATTTTGTATACAGGTATTCCCCGATTTACGAGCGAGATCCGTCACAAGGGGGCGCTCGTAAACCGGAAATCTCGTAATTTGGAACGGCCGCCATTTCTCTCGTAAACCCGGAAGTCCGCTCGTAAATTTCGCCAGCGCACCTAAAAACACTCTATTTTCATCTAAAAACTACTTTTGAGTGCATAAAAATGATCGGAAACGTGTGTTTATATGCTTAACTTGCTAACTGTAGTGAAAAAACACATGAAAACTCAGTATTTTTTTCGTTTTTTCCAAAAATTCGCAACCCGGAAGTCCGCTCGTAAATTTCGCCAGCGCACCTAAAAACACTCTATTTTCATCTAAAAACTACTTTTGAGTGCATAAAAATGATCGGAAACGTGTGTTTATATGCTTAACTTGCTAACTGTAGTGAAAAAACACATGAAAACTCAGTATTTTTTTCGTTTTTTCCAAAAATTCGCAGCTCGTAAGTCTGGAACCTCGCAGATCAGAGCGCTCGTAATTCGGGGACTACCTGTACAGTAACTTGAAAATGCCGTTACGTTGTGTCGCATTTGGGTGTTCTAATATCAGTGAACAAGTGAGCCTTTTCACTTTCCCAAAAGATGAAAAACTTCGTCAAGACTGGACAAAACAAACAACACTGTCCCCCTCGGAGCCCCCCTCGCTCCACCTGAACGGTAAGGCAGAACCTGCTGTTTCTTGTTCAACCCCTGAACGAACTTCGGCTTCCCAAACTGAAGAAAAATTGCTCGAATCTAAACTTAGATTGCTAAATTCGTCGGTTTCTATGTAAAAGGGGCGTTCTAGGAGACATTCCTGCTCTGACGTCACAGAAGTCGCATGCGGAAGTACCCGGATGTCCCGTGAAGAAACACGGCGCAAATTTTAAACTCACTTTGAAACGAATTTTCATTACTTTATCATTTTGTTTGCAAAAACGAACATAGTTGAATGATACAAGATACAGGTGATCCCCGACTTACGAGCGAGTTCCATTCGTACGAGGTGCTCGTAAGACGAAAATTCGTTTGTCGGAACCAGAAACACGTCACTCGTAAGTCCGGATTTTTGGTCGTAAGTGGGAAAATTTATGCTAGCGCTACTACGAACACCCGTTTTTCAACACAAACGTACATACTGGTTCATAAACATGCTCAGAACGTTGTTTACAAACGGTTAGCTAACACACTTTCATCTAAAAACACATACCAGTGCTGTATTTTCTGTGTGATCTGTACAACTTTACTGTTCGATAGTCAGCTCGTAAGTCCGGAACCTAGGATGTCGATGACGTCGTAAGTCGGGGACTACCTGAATACATGTTGTGCCACTTTAGCAAAGTTCCAACATCATGTCACACACCCTTTAAAACTTGTTGCAACGTATGTTTTAGAACCTGTTTATCCATCATTGCAGTCTGCCGTTGTCTTTCTGCTTTTTTGTTTGTCACACCTGCACGCTTCTAAATGATTCATCCCGCAGCTCCCCTCTGGGTGTGGATCAAAACGGGGTCGTGATTGAGTTACAAACACACAACGGGGGAGAAAAAGTGCAGCTTTGTGTGACTGTTGTTTGACAGCGGGGTCAGAGGCTGCGGGGGCTGTCGCAGGGAGGGAGTGACAGCAAGGTGACTGGGAGGAGAGGAGCTATAAATGGCTGCCGCTGAGCGCCACCAGCTCCAGAGAGGGACAAGCCGAGACGTTTGTCCACAGCATGTCCACTAAGACGGAGCCTGCAGGCTGGCCCGAGTACCCCGAGGACTTCCTGCTGCAGCAGAGGAACTTCAGCTCCACTTGGGTTTCCTCGGACTCAGTCCACACGTTTCCCAGGAGGGACGCAGAGGCCGAGGGGACGACGGGGAGTGGACTGTCCCCGGCGTCCGTCCGTCAGACAGGTGCCGGGGGCCCGCAGAGACACCGGCGCGTGGCGGCCAACGCCCGGGAGAGGAGGCGGATGCACGGCCTGAACAAGGCCTTCGACGAGCTGCGGAGCGTCATCCCGTCCCTGGAGAACGAGAAGAAGCTGTCCAAGTACGACACCCTGCAGATGGCGCAGATCTACATCACGGAGCTGTCCGAGCTCCTGGCCGGGGTGGTGGAGCACGAGTGCCGGGGGCCACACTCCGATGGCAGGAGCCCCAGGAGGAGCCTGATCCACTCCATCAGGACTCCAGAGAGCCCCACCCTGCAGCAGCAGCAGCAGAGAGAGGCTCCTGCTCCTCCCATCAATCACCTGTTCATCCTCAGACCTCCACCTGAACCACACCCAGCGGGGGCCTCGTCCTCCCACAGCAGCGACGGGGAGTCCGCCCCCCCCAGCGACACAGAGGACGCTCAGCTGGGGACGCAGTGACAGTTTTATGTGAGACAGGGCGGGGACGTTTTCTCAGAGGTCCTGGCGATCCCGTCCTCAGAAGAACCTCAGCAGGCCTTCAAGTGCACTTTAACCTCCCCAGAGACATTTTCTGCGTCTTTAACTGGACTTTACATTTTATAAATAATTAAAACGTCTATTTTTCTATTTATGCATAGAGCTAAATGATATTTTATGACAAATGTTTTTGCTACAATAAAGATGAAAACGTAAGGTTGCATTTTTTTTTTTTTTATCCATTACCGCCTGCAATTCTAATCATTCCAAAGCAATTTTATTTTTTAATTTTCTTATTTACGATAAAGTTTAGGTGTACAAATAAATTTAAAAAAGCTCCTGCCTTCTTTCATTTTCAAGTTTTAAACTGAAATAAAATGTGACAAATTAGGACCTGGTTGCACTCAGAGTATCAGCTAATACCACGTCTAACTTTAGCTCAATATTTATAAGAATGACGGAGTTATTACGGTTTTTGTGTTGACTAAGTGAAATTAGCTGCGGTGGCCATTTTAAATATGACTGACTCCAAAAGCAAGTTGTAGATCTACATCCATTAATTATCTCCTGAGCTTTTTATTAAAATTCATCTGGTGGTTCATGAGATATTTTGTTAACAAACAGACAAATTTGACTCATGATAGTTAATGGCAATGGTTTAAGTAAATATATTAGATAATCTGCAGTGCTCAGAGTATATCTTGGGAACAATGCTCAGCTACTACCACACAAATGATTAGCTCAATATCTGTAAGTTTGACTGAGTTACAGCCATTTTTATGTTTGTTAAGGTTGGTCAGCTGTGGCTGTCATCTTCAACTTTGTCAACTTCAAATGTTTACTAGTTGTAGATCTTCATCTACGGATTATGTCCTGAGGTTCAAGGACATGTGTCCACTTGTTAATTAGATATTTTGCTAACAGACACATTGGTAAAGACACCAATATCTTGTCCATTAACGGAGATTCAAACGTAGGATTTGGGTGTAGATTCTCAGTCACCCTGAATATTCGGGGAATGTTCTCGGATCTGTAAAGAGCTAAACCAGCACAAAGTGTGAGGAAGTACCGTATTTTCCGGACTATAGGTTGCGGCTTTTTATCATTTTTGCATGCCCTGCGACCTATATTCAGGTGCGACCTATTTATGGCTTTTTATAAAATAAGCTGATTTGTAATCATTTATTAACAAAAATTAAACTGAGACACACTCTTACAATAATGTCAGCTAACAAATATATATTTTTAGGTGTTTATCCTGCTAAAATTATTCATTTATTAAAGAAAAGTTCAGCTCAGACACATATTTGCTATAATTTTTTATCAAACAAATAATTGTTTTTAAGTGTTAATCTTCTTAAAAGCCTTGCTGTGCGCTCCTGTGGAAGAGACATTTGCAGCAGAGCTAAACACGGTCCACATTTTGACGTAGGTGCGACCTATATTCAGGTGCGACCTATATATGGATTTTTCCAATTCTTTGGCAATAATTGGACAATGTGACCTATATTCAGGTGTGACCTATATATGGATTTTTCCAATTCTTTGGCAATAATTGGACAATGTGACCTATATTCAGGTGCGACCTATATTCCAGAAAATACGGTAGTTAGATTACTAAAACATTCATTAAAAAAAAAAAGCAGGAAGGCAAAATTGGGAACGCACACAACAAACTTTCTCTCTGCTGTAGCAGTTTTCACAAAAACTAAACTAAAAATCTGTCAAAACTCACATGCAAATCCCTCTCCTTTCCCTCCCTGCTGCACGATGCACTGTACCGCAGCAAAGAACATGGAAACAAGCGTCTTCTCTGCTGTAGCCATCTTTACAAGTACAGTAAACAAAGTAAAACGCCTCAGAAACAGTTTCCAGACAAACAAACAAACAGGATGCTGGCAGCGTGCTCCCGGGGAGAGGCCCCTGACGGCAGCAGAAGAAACTAATGATGCCACATGACAGTTCATCATGGCTGAAAGCGCTCCCCGCAGTCCCCCCGTTAACTAACGGCCTACTGGAGGAGCGTGGGGCTGCCTGCTCGGGGGGGAAGCGGGGGCTGGAACTTTGCCAGGTCCTTGGAAATGATTTCAGCCAGCCGTCGTCTGAAACTGCCGGGGCCCTCCATGGGGACAGCTCGGGCGGAGGAGCTGACGGCGTCCTCCGTCTCCTTTGCTTCGTCCACTGCATGGGTGTTGTACCCCGGGTGGATGAAGTCCAGGTTCGGGGGGTCGGTGTTCCTGATCGGAGAGGGCGTGGCTCTCCTCAGGTTGTAGTAAATGCTGTCCTCCGTGTCGTCTCCCCAGTTCATGGCCTCCAGGGAGAGACAGCGCTCTTCCTCGTCCTCGCCTTCCTCCCCCACCTCCTCCTTGCTGCTGGACAGATAGGGTTTGATGAGACCCAGATGCTTCATGCTGTCCCCAGAGGAGGGGCCGCACGTTGTGTAGTGGTCGTCGACAGGTCTGTCGTTTGAGTCACCGGTGTCAGGTAACGACCGCCTGCACTCGCTCGCCTCCTTGTCCAACAAACACTGCTGGGCAAGGGCCTGGAAGATCTGTGGACCGTGCTGGGTCTGGAAGATGAACACACCTTCTCCCGAGTCGCAGCGACGGCCTGCTTCGATGCTGAACCCCCCCTGCAAACACAGCCAAACGTCAATCTGCATTTTTCAAACTTATTCACATTTTAAAGTTCAGATCATTTGAAGTGGGGCACTTCAGACATGCCTCAGTTTGGGTGTTTAACTCTGACCAGCTTGATGAGTATAATGGCTACAAGTCTGAGCCAAGACAAAACCAGAATGACCTACTGCCACCACCATAAAACAGCTGCCATCTCAGAGAATTCACAGCAGTTCACACAAACACTGTTTTAAAAACATTGTTGTTGCTCTCAGTTTTGTATTAAGTATTTATTAACATAGAGCTAGAATTTATTAACATAGAGCTAGAGTTTATTAATATAGAACATGAGTTTATTAACATAGAGCTAGAATTTATTAACATAGAACTAGAGTTTATTAATATAGAACGTGAGTTTATTAACATAGCACTAGAGTTTATTAACATAGAACTGGAGTTTATTAACACAGAACTAGAGTTTATTAACACAGAACTAGAGTTTATTAAAATAGAACCTGAGTTTATTAACATAGAACATGAGTTTATTAACATATAGCATGGGTTTATTAACATAGAACTAGAGTTTATTAACATAGAACTAAAGTTTATTAACATAGAACTAGAGTTTATTAATATAGAACATGAGTTTATTAACATAGAGCTAGTTTATTAACATAGAACTAGAGTTTATTAACATAGAACTAGAGTTTATTAACATTCATTTATTCAACCTTTATTTAGTCAGGTAAATCTCATTGAGACTCGAGGGCTCATTTACAAAAGCAACATGCTACAAACTAAAGAATGAATACAACTAGAGTTTATTAACATAGAACTAGAGTTTATTAATATAGAATGTGAGTTTATTAACATAGAGCTAGTTTATTAACATAGAACTTGAGTTTATTAATATAGAACTAGAGTTTATTAACATAGAACTAGAGTTAACATAGAACTAGAGTTTATTAAAATAGAACTAAAGTTTATTAAAATAGAACCTGAGTTTATTAACATAGAACATGAGTTTATTAACATACAGCATGGGTTTATTAACATAGAACTAGAGTTTATTAACATAGAACTAGTTTATTAATATAGAACGTGAGTTTATTAACATAGAACTAGAGTTTATTAACACAGAACTAGAGTTGATTAAAATAGAACCTGAGTTTATTAACATAGAACATGAGTTTATTAACATATAGCATGGGTTTATTAACATAGAACTAGAGTTTATTTACAGTACATAGAACTAGCGTTTATTAGCATAGAACTAGTTTATTAACAAAAATATAGTTTATTAATATAGAATGCGAGTTTATTAACATAGAACTAGAGTTTATTAACACAGAACTACAGTTTATTAACATAGAACTAGAGTTTATTAAAATAGAACCTGAGTTTATTAACATAGAACATGAGTTTATTAACATATAGCATTGGTTTATTAACATAGAACTAGAGTATATTAACATAGAACTAGAGTTTATTAATATAGAATGTGAGTTTATAAACATAGAACTAGAGTTTATTAACATAAAACTAGAGTTTATTTTCAAAAAAACGAGAGTTTATTAACATAGAACACGAGTTTATTAGCATAGCACTAGAGTTTATTAACATAGAACTAGAGTTTATGAACACAGAACTAGAGTTTATTAACATAGAACTAGAGTTTATTAAAATAGAACCTGAGTTTACTAACATAGAACATGAGTTTATTAACATAGAACTAGAGTTTATAAAATATAGAACATGAGTTTATTAATATAGAACATCGGTTTACTAACATAGAACTAGAGTTTATTAACATAGAACTAGAGTTTATTAGCATAGAACTAGTTTATTAACAAAAAATAGTTTATTAATACAGAACATGAGTTTATTAACATAGCACTAGAGTTTATTAATATAGAACATGAGTTTATTAACATAGAACTAGAGTTTATTAACATAGAACTAGAACTAGAACTGATCTTCACTCCCTGATCTTCACTCCCTGACCGCTGTCAATCATTCATCTGCAAATGACTCTGTGGATTACTACAACTAATCTCTCCAGGAGCTTCTGACCTACATGCTCCCTTGAAAACCAGACTGGTGTCTTTCTCCCGTTCAGCAAGACTGGTGTCTTTCTCCCCTTCAGCAAGACTGGTGTCTTTCTCCCCTTCAGCAAGACTGGTGTCTTTCTCCCGTTCAGCCCCCAGTTACACTGGTGAGCTGCGCAAGATGAAGGCATCTGGCCGTGCTATTGAGAGACGTGTAAAATCAACCGGTCTCTCTGTACATAAGCAGGCATACAAAGAACATCAGAAAGCCCACGCCTATTCTCTTAAAGAAGCACGCTCCAAATATTATTCCAACATCATCAACAACTGCCCTGGAAACTCTAAACAGCTCTTCTCCACAATATCTCATCTGCTTAATCCCATTAAACAAACTCATGAGGACTCTGTTCAAAAATGCAACCTGTTCCTTTCATTCTTTAAAAACAAAGTTGACTCTATCAGATCTCAGCTCCACAGCCTCCCTGATCTTCGTGTGCCATCTACCCGTCTGCATTCTGGGTCCCTGAACAGCATTGATGAAGTTGTTCAGAGTGAGGTGGAGACCATCATCAAGAAAATGAAGCCTTCATCCTGCGCCCTGGATCCCTTCCCCTCGTCTCTCATAAAATCCAATCACTCTGCAATAAGCCCATTAATCACACAAATAATAAATAAGTCTCTACAATCTGGTTATGTTCCACTGCCTCTAAAAACTGCCATCATTAAAGCTGGGGTATGTAAGATTGTAATGTAGTCTGTAACTTTTCAAACAATATATTTTTAACATATTTCTTCACTCTGTCACTATCTACTGACAAACTGATGTTAGACAAAGTAATCTCTGAAAAAAACTATAGTCCCCTTGCTTCTCTATCAGCATTTATAAAAACACTAAAAACACAGAGTGACCAGGACAATGACAGCCAATAAAAACAGAGTTTGTTACAGTACTGAGACTGCATTGCTGAGAGTTACCAATGATGTTCTCATGCCTGCTGACACTGGTTCTCCCTCGATCCTTGTCCTCCTTGACCTCACTGCAGCTTTCGACACTGTGGACCATAGTATCCTCCTCCACCGTCTTCATGTGGAGGTCGGTCTCTGTGACACTGTCCTGGACTGGTTCAAATCTTTCCTCTCCAATAGGCTGGAATGTGTTAGTCTTGGCAATGCCACGTCCCAGACAGTCTGTGTCTCCTGTGGTGTCCCTCAGGGGTCAGTTCTGGGGCCCTGCTGTTTTCCCTCTACATGCTGCCTTTGGGTCAAATTATTAATCAGTTCAACATTTCTTTTCACTGTTATGCCGACGATACACAGCTTTATCAGGACTGGAGCATCATCATCATCACCATTGTCATCTCCATCTTCACTCACTGCCCTCTCTACCTGCCTGGAGGAAATAAGGGCATGGATGAATCAGAACTTTCTTCAATTAAACTGCTCCAAGACTGAGGCCATACTGATTGGCACCCCTCACCAGGTACAAACATCAACTATAACAACAATTTCCTTTTCTGGACAAGACATCCCCCTCTCCACCTCTGTTACAAATCTTGGAATAAAAATGGACTCTCATCTTACATTTGAAAATCACATTAAGCTTCTGTTTAAAACCTGCTTCTTCCATCTTCGAAACATCTCCAGACTTCGCCCATCTCTAACTTTTTCTGATGCTGAGAAACTCGTCCATGCCTTTGTCTCCTCCAGGCTCGACTACTGCAACTCCCTGTTTATTGGAATCCCTGGCAAAACCTTCAGAAGCTTCAATATATTCAAAACAGTGCAGCAAGGATTTTATTGAGAGCTCGTAAATTTGAACATATTACACCCATTCTCCATAACCTCCATTGGCTTCCTGTCACCTACAGAATTCAGTACAAAACTGCTCTCATTACACACCAATGCTTAAGGCCCAGACAGAGCTCTGCGTACGGCCTGTACGCCGCTCTACGCACGTGTTCTGTGCGCACGCGTTCACAAGCACAGCTCTGCGTTTGTTCTCGCGTTAAATGCTCGCGTTTTCGCTCCAAATTCTTGTCATAATTTGAGCAGCTGCGCGCAGAGCGTTTACCTACGGGACAAACTGAGGTCGCTGATTGGTCATTTGCTGACACGCCTACTGTTTTGATTGACAGGTCGGGTGGGGGAGAAAAAAAAGGCACGAGCTGGCTCTGGCTGCAGCCGCTGCGGTGTTCTAAACTTTATATGTTAATAAAAAGTTCTAAAAAATAAAAATAGGGAGTGCTGGTCTTGCAGCCCACAGCCCACCAGGAAATATTTAGAACCTCACGCAGCCACGTAGGACATGAGTTTAATTCGCTCGTGACAAATTCATTCATTTCTCATCATTTCAGGAAGCGATTACTTGACTTTTGGCAAAAAAACAAAAGAAAAGTCCAGATCAGGGATGAAGAAGGGGAATTTAATACATTTGTGTCACATACAAAACAGTCCGGCACCGGGCAGTTTATTGTGAGACAACGCGCCTCGCGTACGCGGTCGTAAAATTTGAGCTTTGCGCGTTCGTTCCCTGCGGGGCTACGCTTGTGCCTCTGCGTACGTACGGCGTACAGCGGCGTACTGCCTTACGCAGAGCTCTGCTGGGGCCTTTACACGGAACTTCACCAGATTATCTAAAGGACATTCTTTCTCCATATTCATCCACCCGGTCTCTTCGATCACAGAACAGTAATCTCCTTTCCATTCCACAAACCAAATTAAGGACCATGAGGGACCGGGCATTCTGTGTGGCTGCCCCCCGCCTATGGAAGTCCCTCCCTGACTGCCTGAGAGCTCCACAGTTACTGGTTGACTTTAAACAAGGCTTAAAGACCTTTCTTTTTAAGTGAGCCTACACTGCCTCCACATGATTTTACCTTTAATCTTGATTATACTATCATTGATTTACTTGATTTTATCACTTGTTTTTATTTGATCTTTGATTTTTGTTGCACTTTGTAGCACTTTGAGATTTTCGTTAATGAAAAGTGCGTTATAAATTAAATTCATTAATTCACCTGTATTGACATTCACGTATTATTGAGTATGAACTTTCTTAAATTCATTATTATTATTATTATTATTAACTAGAGTTTATTAGCATAGAACTAGTTCATTAACAAAAAATAAGAGTGTATTAATATAGAACATGAGTTTATTAGCATAGCACTAGAGTTTATTAACATAGAACTAGAGTTTATTAACATAGAACAGGAGTTTATTAACATAGAACATGAGTTTATTAACATATAGCATGGGTGCATCCTGGTGCACAGCCTTGTGACTTCCCGTATCGATTACTGCAACTCCCTTCTCTACAGCCTCCCCAACAAATATCACCACAAGTTACAGATGGTCCAGAACTCAGCTACCCGTGTCATCACTCAAACCTCCTACTATAACCACATCACTCCTGTCCTGCAGCAGCTCCACTGGCTCCCGGTTAAATCACGCATCATCTTCAAAATTCTACTTCTCACGTTCAAAGCTATCCACAACCTTGCCCCTCCTTATCTATCTGACCTCCTACAAATCTCCATCCCATCACGCTCTCTCAGATCCTCCTCTTCACTACATCTCCATGTACCCTCTGCCCGCCTCTCCACCATGGGGAGCAGGGCCTTCACCTGCTCTGCCCCTCACCTCTGGAACGCTCTACCGCCAGACCTTCGAAACACCACCTCCCTTTCTCTGTTCAAGACTGCCCTGAAAACACATCTCTTTAGACTAGCTTATCATTAACTTTACTAAATGTATTTTTATTATTTTGCATTTTATAATCTTTATGTATTTTATATTTCAATTTGTCACTGATAATGTGTTTAACCGTATTGGTTTGTTAAGTGTCCTTGGGTGTCCTGAAAGGCGCTTTTAAATAAAATGATGATGATTATTATTATCATGTTTATTAACATAGAACTAGAGTTTATTAACATAGAACTAGAGTTTATTAATATAGAACATGAGTTTATTAACATATAGCATGGGTTTATTAACATAGAACTAGAGTTTATTAACATAGAACTAGAGTTTATTAATATATAATGTGAGTTTATTAACATAGAACTAGAGTTTATTAACATCAAACTAGAGTTTATTAACAAAAAATGAGAGTTTATTAACATAGAACATGAGTTTATTAACATAGAACTAGAGTTTATTAATATAGAATGTGAGTTTATTAATACTGTATAGAACATGAGTTTATTAACATAGAACTAGAGTTTATTAACATAGAACTAGAGTTTATTAGCATATAACTAGTTTATTAACAAAAAATAGAGTTTATTAATACAGAACATGAGTTTATTAACACAGCACTAGAGTTTATTAACATAGAACTAGAGTTTATTAATATAGAACAGGAGTTTATTAACATAGAACTAGAGTTTATCAACATAGAACTAGAGTTTATTAATATAGAACATGAGTTTATTAACATAAACTCTGAGTTTATTAACATAGAACTAGAGTTTATTAGCATAGAACTAGTTTATTAACAAAAAATAGAGTTTATTAATATAGAACATGAGTTTATTAACTTAGCACCAGCAAACTGTTTTTTTTTTCTCCACTATGGAAGTGAGCTGTTTGTGGGAATCAGTTTGTTTGGTGACTCCTCAGACTGAAGAAGTCCTTTGGATGAAGGTCAAAATGTCTCCAACACAAAAAGAAACCGTCCAGATGACCTGACTGGACATTGTTGGATATCTTTTATGTTTTTTATGAAACTGCAGTTCCAGTTTGATCACTTTTGGAGAATTTTTCACACAACGGTCAGCTGAGAGATGATGATGATGATGATGATTCATGATGATGATGATGATGATGATGATGATGATGATGATGTCACAGCCTCTGGTGTTGAAATCGTCTAAATCTTTTTATATATTTTTTAGCACATATGCTAACTATACCCTAAAAGGAAAGCACTTTTGACTTTTAGCATTTTTATTTTTCCTGTTTTTTGCAGCTATGGTCTTGCTTTATATAGATTTTTTTTTAGCTAATTTCAGCTTTTTGTTTTTTATTCAGCTTATTTTAGCTTATTTTAGCTTTTTCTTTGCTTTTTCAGCAATTTTTTAGGTATTTTTCTACCAATTTAAGCCATTTTTTCAGCAATAGTCATTGTGCGTTCTGTCTTTTGTGCTTCTTTATTGTATGCTCCTTTCAGCTACTTTTCTGCCAACATCAGCGTTTGCGTCTACTTACCGTAATTTAGTTAATTTCAGTTTGATATGCTATTATTTCTGTACCTGCTTCCAGCAAACATCAGCTGTTAAAATTCAACTAACAGTTCAGCTATTACCGTATTTTCCAGCACATAAGTCGCTCCCGAGTATAAAGGCTGAAATATACCTGAGCGTTCTCCCTATACGCCTATACGCCACGTACATACGTCAAGGCAAAAGCGTAGCCCCGCGTAGCCCCTCAGGGCACGAGCGCGCAAAGCCTTTTTTTTTACGACCGCGCACGCTTGCGCGGTGTCTGACCATAAACTTCCCCGGCGCCGGACTGTTTTGTATGTTACACAAATGAAATAAATTCCCCTTCTTTATCGCTGATCGGGCCTTTTCTTTTGTTTTTTTGCCTAAAGTCAAGTAACCGCTTCTTCCTCCGTTCACTCGATGACTGAAATGAATGAATTCAGGTCCTACCTGGGTGCGCAATGTTTTAAATATTCCCTGGTGGACTGTGTGCTGCAGGAAAAGCGCTCCCTGTTATTATTTTTATTTCTGAGAGAACTTTTTATAACATATATAGTAGAAACACCGCATCAGAACACCGCAGCGGTCTTCAGCGAGCTGCTCATGATGCATTCTCGAGGTTTCACTGAGCTGACTGAAAGCTGTCAATCATTTCAGTAGGCGTGTCAGCAAGTGACCAATCAGCGAGCTCAGTTGAGTCCCCTCCGCGCGCAGCTGCTCATATTACAACAAGGATCTGGAGCGAGAACGCGAGCATTTGAAAGCTGATAGCTTCTGAAGCTATATCAGCGAAACGCATGCGCACAAAATGCGCGCGTAGAGTGGCGTAAGGGAGGACGCTCAGGTATATTTCAGCCTTAAGTCATATCAGTTAAAAAAAAGCATCATGAAGAGGAAAAATATAATATATAAGTCACTTCGGCATATAAGTCATATTTATTATGCATTACTGATCTGTCGTGTTTATTGTGCATTTATTTAATGGCCAAAACCTGGGTGGCGTGGTCATATCCTTCCACCCATCGCAGCCGGAGCCGCTAGTCCAGCGTTCCTCCGCCTACACCAGCTGAGTGAAGCGAGTGCATACGGGAGGACTCGCTGTTGCAATTCTTGAAAATTTAAAGCGTCAGTCAGCAACTGTGTTATGAATATGGGGGGGACGACGTGTATAAGTCGCAGGACTGACAAATCTATGCAAAAACAATAAAATGTGTGACTTATACGCCAGAAAATACTGTAAACTTTTTCAGCTTCTTCAGCAGCTTTCAGCAAAATCCTTCAGCAATAAGCATTCACACTGTTTTCACACAGGAAACACAAACTTCTCCAGTTGTTATAACCAGTTGTTATAACCTTTCAACAGGACCCCACTGCAAAAGAGCTGAACTATCCATTTAAGTACTTTACCTCCACTTGTCCGAATTTGCGTAAGAGTCTGTAGGGCCAGCAGTAGATGACGCTGCCAGTGCCGATGTCGCTCAGAACCAGCTCATCCGTGGTTGTGGACACCAGATACTTTCCAGCCAGCTTACAACACTTGGACGCCTCGGTGCTCTGGACCATCACTTCGTACTGGTTTGGAGGTGGAGTGCAGTCTAAACAAAAGGAAATTACGGCACACAGCAAGATGCATGTGAAGTTAATATTCATTAAAGAGCAGCAAAATGTCTTGAAAGAAAAACAAACATTTAATCTTTTTTTAATCAAAGGGGCTTCTGTTTTCATTCCATAATCTAAAAAGTGCTTACAATGCTGATTGTTATTTTCCATTATAATGAAGAAGTGAACAAGCCACAGTGTGTTATTTATGTTCTATAGAAGATATAAGTCCATATTTAACGAGCTGTGAACACATGTAATGGGTCAGGGGAAAATGGAATGGTCAACTTGATGGCTCCAAGGTGGAGTCAGGTCCTTCCATCCATCCATCCATCCATCCATTTTCTTCCGCTTATCCGGGGTCGGGTCGCGGGGGTAGCAGCCTAAGTAGGGAGGCCCAGACTTCCCTCTCCCCAGCCACTTGGAGCAGCTCCTCTGGGGGAATCCCAAGGCGTTCCCAGGCCAGCCGAGAAACATAGTCCCTCCAGCGTGTCCTGGGTCTTCCTCTGGGTCTCCTCCCGGTGGGACATGCCCGGAACACCTCACCAGGGAGGCGTCCAGGAGGCATCCTAACCAGATGCCCGAGCCACCTCAACTGGCTCCTCTCGATGTGGAGAAGCAGCGGCTCTACTCCGAGTCCCTCCCGGATGACTGAGCTTCTCACCCTATCTCTAAGGGAGAGTCCAGCCACCCTGCGGAGAAAACTCATTTCAGCCGCTTGTATCCGAGATCTTGTTCTTTCGGTCACAACCCAAAGCTCATGACCATAGATGAGGGTGGGAACGTAGATCGATCGGTAAATTGAGAGCTTTGCCTTTTGACTCAGCTCTCTCTTCACCACGACAGACCGGTACAGCGCCCGCTTCACTGCGGACGCTGCACCTATCCGCCTATCGATCTCACGCTCCAGTTTTCCCTCATTCGTGAACAAGACCCGAGATACTTAAACTCCTCCACTTGGGGCAGGACCTCCTCCCCGACCCGGAGAGGGCATGCTACCCTTTTCCGGCTCAAGACCATGGCCTCGGATTTGGAGGAACTGATCCTCATCCCGGCCGCATCACATTCAGCTGCAAACCGCTCCAGCGAAAGCTGTAGATCACGATCTGATGAAGCCAATAGGACCACATCATCTGCAAAAAACAGAGAAGCGATTCTAAGGCCACCAAAACGGATCCTCTCAACACCTTGGCTGCGCCTAGAAATTCTGTCCATAAAAGTTATGAACAGAATCGGTGACAAAGGGCAACCTTGGCGGAGTCCAACTCTCACCGGAAACGAGCCTGACTTACTGCCGGCAATGCGGACCAAGCTCTGACACCGGTCGTACAGGGACCTAACAGCCCATATCAAAGGGCCTGGTACCCCATACTCCCGGAGTACCCGCCACAGAACCCCCCGAGGGACGCGGTCGAATGCCTTTTCCAAGTCTACAAAGCACATGTAAACTGGTTGGGCAAACTCCCACGCACCCTCCAGGACCCTGTTGAGGGTGTAGAGCTGGTCTAGTGTTCCACGACCAGGACGAAAACCACACTGCTCCTCCTGAATCCGAGGTTCGACTATCCGACGGACCCTCCTCTCCAGAACCCCTGAATAGACCTTACCAGGGAGGCTTAAGAGTGTGATCCCTCTATAGTTGGAACACACCCTACGGTCCCCCTTTTTGAATAGGGGAACCACCACCCCAGTCTGCCAATCCAAGGGAACTGCCCCCGATGTCCACGCGATATTGCAGAGTCGCGTAAGCCAACACAACCCCACAACATCCAGAGCCCTAAGGAACTCAGGACGAATCTCATCCACCCCCGGAGCCCTGCCACCACGGAGCTTTTTAACCACCTCGGCGACCTCAGCACCAGAGATTGGAGAGCCCGACCCAAAATCCCCAGGCTCCGCTTCCTCAGTGGAAGACGTGCCAGTAGGATTGAGGAGGTCTTCGAAGTATTCCGCCCACCGACTCACAACATCCCGAGTTGAGGTCAACAGCACGCCATCCCCACCATAAATGGTGTTGGTCGCGTACCGCTTTCCCCCCCTGAGACGCCGGATGGTGGACCAGAATCGCCTCGAAGCCGTACGGAAGTCATTCTCCATGGCCTCTCCGAACTCCTCCCACGCCCGAGTTTTTGCCTCAGCAACCACCCGAGCCGCATGCCGCTTGGACTGCCGGTACCTATCTGCTGCTTCTGGGGTCCCACAGGCCAAAAAGGCCCAATAGGACTTCTTCTTCAGCCTGACAGTCAGGTCCTGTGGCTTTAAAACCATGCCCAACTCATCATCCCTCCACCACCATGCTGACAGCTGGTATGAGGTGTTGCTACTGAACGGCTTTGCTTTCCCTAGTGCATTATGGGTAAACACCTCTGCTTTGGTCCCATCTGTCCAAAAGGCATTGTTCCAGGAGTCGTGGTTTCTTCAGATGCACCCAACCATCAGAGAGAAGAAGATTTCTCCTGAAACCTTTCCAAACAAGCCACACTTATTCAGTATCAGGAAATGTCCTGTCATGAACTTTAACCTTTAACCTGCTATCTGAGGCTTGTAGTCTGAGATGGAGCTCTATTTTCTCAAATGATCAGAGAATTGCACAGTCTGACCAGGGGGTGAATCTGATGGGATGTTAAGATTAGGAACTGCCTTATATGTTTTCCACTTCTCAGTAATATTTCCCAATAGTATGGTGGACTTCAAATTGTTTGGAAATGACCTTTAACCATTCCCAGATTGATGGGCAGCAACATTTGCTTCTCTAGGGTCATTGCTGATGTGTTTCCTCCTTGGCATTGTGTTAACACACCCCTGTATGCTCCAGAGCAGCACACTGTCTAAACAACAGCTTTTATCGAGGTGACCACCCTGAGGATGATTAGTTGATCAACATATCTGATCAGCAGCATCTGGCTGCTCCATTCCCTCTTTAATTCTATGGAAGCAGACTGGATGGAGTTACCATATTTTTCGCTGTATAAGTCATACTTTTTTGCATAAATTTGCAAGTCCTGCAACTTATACAGCAAAGCAACTTATTTATGGTTTCTTTTTCCATATTTACAACTCAATTTTTGGCTGAGAACGATTTCATTCATTCTGACATGGAAAATAATGAACACTACCATTTTCAGCCACTAGAGGGCCCTCAACCTATATGGCAAGCCAAGTGTGTCATTAATAGGTAAAAGTGGCTATTAATGAGACACTTGACTTGCCATACAGGCCACCTTCATCTCGCTCCGGAACTTCGGGAACAAACGTCAAATCACATGCATTTTGCCACCTGGGTGAAATGCAGCTGATTTGACCATTAAAGTGCATTTATTAAAGAAAAGTTCAACTGAGACACACCTTTACTATAATGTTGAGCAAACAAATAATTGTTTTTAGGCGTTAATCTTGTTAAATTCTTATTAAAGTCCTCCTGTGCATGCTCCCGTGGCAGCCATTTGGCAGCCAGCTGATTTTTGGTACAACACCGAGCCCACGTTTCTGGGTTGTCAGCGGTGACGCATAATGATG
The DNA here is from genome assembly GCA_038048925.1 of Garcialebias charrua. NCBI lineage: Eukaryota > Metazoa > Chordata > Actinopteri > Cyprinodontiformes > Rivulidae > Garcialebias > Garcialebias charrua. The sequence goes on from JBBPBX010015844.1 coordinate 23,139, forward strand.
CAACTTATACGGCGAAGTGACATATTTATGTTGTTTTTTTCCCACTTTATTAGACATATTTGGACTGATGCGACTTCTACGGCGGTTCAACGTGTATGGCAGCAAGTACGGTAGGTTTTCACTCACAGCTTTTCCATTTTGACTTTGTTTTTCTTTCCTGTATTTTTCTTTGTAATTTACTTTTTGTTGCTTTTTAACAATACAGCAAAACAACCAGCATGCCTGAACGTGAACAATGGCCGCAGCACAACACAGCATGACCACAAAATAAATAAAAAATGATGGCTATACCTAAATAAACACATAAAGCAAAACAAACAAACCAAAATGAATAACAATAAAATAATAAACTTTTAGTTACATACATCCTCATACACAAGGTTGAACCTCTTGCGCTCCTCCGACAAACATTATTTCAAACGAGTGTCATTAAATACATTTCTGAAACTGATCAATATTTTTTCTTGGTCTTACTCCGAAAATAATAAAAAATAATCTTATTCTTATTCTGGAATTTCAACCAAAGCATTATAGTCATGTCCTGAAACTAGTAAACAAAGCTCAAAATGAGCTGAAACATGTTGAAAAGTTAGACGTGTTCTTAAAATGAGCGTAATTTTCTCAACACTTCCTTCTTAAGTATTATTTTCTTTTTAGACCAAAAATAAGAAAAAAATAAATATACAGTATATATATTTTTTAACCTTCTTGAAATGTGTTTTTTGCAGTGTACCTCCCCCACAAACTGCTTACCCACGTCACTGACTTCTGTCACAGACTGACCCGTCTCTCTGACTTTATTTTTATTATAATAAATGACACGGTGGAACCTGCCGGGTGTTTTTCTACACTTGAGATAATATTTGAACAAGTTTAGAACTTGGTGTTTTTTAATTACAGTATGTCCTGATACGTACAACCTTAGAATTAATTGTGACGACTGTGAGCACATCTTCATTTATCATTTTGTTATTAAAAAGCGGTGTATGATTTAGCTGACAACAAATCCAAATGACCATTTAAAGATGAAGCAGTGCACCCTGGGAACTCATCTACGACAGTTAGGTGTTGTCTTTTGTGATTGTGATGCAAGTCCAAGGTGCGTCTTTTATTTATGCCCTCAAAAAGAGGGACATAAACTCAAATTAAAGTAACATTTTGGTATAAAGATAGGAAGACACTCCTATCCATCTATAAAAAAAGAGAAATGGCATTCCCCTCTGCCTTATCATCCCCTTTTTACTTTTAATAACTTTCACACGGCTTCTTTATGGAGATGATTATGATGCCAAGAACCTTAAACTTAAAAATGACTTGGATCAGTGCCATTAACCTGACACAGGTTACACACATGATAGAAATTACCTCTCTTCCAGGATGAGTAAAGGTCATTATCCTCCATGGTCAAGCCAGTTCCTCCCTCAAAATCCCCTTTGTCAGAGCCTCCAGGATCTCTCTGCAAACACGGTGGCACAGCAAACATTAAACGGAGCTAACGCTTCCCTCTTATCACCGTTTTACGACTTCAAGGTTGTAAGATGCAAGCAAGACCATAACCTGTGCAAGCACAAGAATTACAGAAGTGGCCGAAGTTGTTTCAACTTCCTCATGATCTTATCTGCCTGGGAAGCTTCGTGCCCGTCTTTCCCAAATCCAAGTGTTGACACGGTGGGAAAAAGGACGAGCGGATACCTGAAAAGCGAGAAGACAGAGAGCGCTGGTCCAGTCCTGGCTTGACGTGGAGGCGAAGATGTAATGGCACTGCTTGGTGTTCAGGTTGAAGGCCGTGCAGCCAGCGGGGCAGGCCTCCCTGGCAGCCGGAGTCACGCTGAGACAGTCACTTAAACGCACCACTTTCCATTTTGTGGTTTTCTGCCGACCGGTGAAAGTAGCGCTGTCGGACGCAGCACAGAACTCCAGCCGGCCCACGCCGGAGGAGCTGGGTTTGAAGAGCACCATCCATACTTTCCTCCACGTCTTCTGTGGAGAACATGAAACATTTAAACCTTGGCACTGGATGACTGTCGGCAATTAGTCGGTAAACAAAATAGCAAAAAATAAAGTTTTTTTTTTTTTTTTATCAAACTGAGTTGGTAATTATGACAGGTTTGCATATATGTACTGCAAAAAACTTGCTGCATTCCTGCAACATCACATTGAATTTATTGTGTCCCATTTTAGTCGCAAAGTGTCTCCAATCAGTCTTCACTTCTCATGTTCAGGTTGCTGTTGTTGCACCATGTTGTTTTGCATTATTAGTTTTTAATGTATATCTTGGATCTACTAGTGCAGTGTTTTTCAAAGTGGGGGCCGCAGGGGGCGCTATGGGCCCCAGAAAGCTTGAGAGAATAAGATTTAAAAAAGCAAAAATTAAACAATAGTAATAATAACTAAAAAAATTGCCCATTGGGGCAATGTGTATCTGTCATTTCCAGATAAACATGCTTCAGAGAGAGGTTAGATTTCTTTAGTTTTGTTCTTCTGGTCAACAGTTTATTGAAATTTGTTTTATTCATTGGGAATATAATAGAGTGTTTAAAACATGTTAGTTAATAAAAAAAAATGTATGCTCAGCAGCTGTATTAATTAATTGAATATAATGAATAAAACTTAAAACATTCTAAAAGTTGATGTTTCTTTACACATTTTGTATAATGTTTGTGGGTTTACGAGGGGGGCCTCAGCCAGAAGATAATGCTGTTTGGGGGCCATGGCATGGAAAAGTTTGGGAACCAATGTTTTAGAGTCAGAGAGTCAGAGAGAATTTATTGTCATTTGCACCGCATGTAGTACATGTGTTGAAAACGAGATTATGTACACAGGGTCCCAGTTACATCCAACAACAAATGCAAGAGAAAAACAATAATAACATCTAGAATTA